>VDFB02238282.1:13952-80935 GCA_007258455.2 Sequoia sempervirens | reverse complement strand
GGGGTGTAGCATGAAATGAAGCCCTTGAATCTAACACCCAATAATCATCAGCATTATCAAGGGAAAGAATCAAAGCATCCTCATCAGATTTATTACTTATCACATTTGCCTCTTTATTTCCTTCCTTTTTGTCTCCTTTATTTTTCTAAGAATTGAAATCTTTCTTTAAATGACCTAGCTTACCATAGTACCAACAATCCCTTTTATCTCTAGATTGGGACCTTTTGTCCTTTGATTTTCCTCATGACTTCCCATGACTTCTAGAATTTTTTCCTCTCTCTTTTGTTCTACCCTTGATTTCTACATTCAAAACACTGCCTGATGTGGATGTTCCACCTGAGCTTTTCCTATGAATTTCCTTGCTCAAAATAACACCAACAACATCATCAAAATTTAGTGTATTCAAACCAGAAATAAAATTGCTAATAGCCATCACCAAGCTATTCCAATTTTCAGGAAAATAACACATAATCAAAAGAGCCCTAACTTCTTCATCAAATTTTACATTTACATAAGTAAATTGATTGGTAACTATATTAAACTCATTTAAATGATTAGCAATTGAACCACCTTCTACCATTTTCATATTAAATGAACACTTCATAAGAAATACCTTATTCGAAGTGGAAGGCTTTTCATATAGCTTTGCCATGGTTTCCATCAACTCTTGAGTTGTCTTTTCTGTTGTAATATTGAATGCCACCGATTATGCCAGGCATAAACGAATGGCTTCCAATGCCTTTCTGTCCAAAAGATTCCAATCCTTATCACTCATTATTGTCGGTTTCTTGGATATTCATTCCAATGGCCTCCATAAAACCTTCTAATAGAGATAATCCTCCATCTGCATCTTCCATAGCTGATAGTTCTTCCCATTGAATTTATCTACCTTCAATTTACTTTCGTCCACCATTGCTCCCACTTAATAGTGAGACTCCCACTCTACTGTGAGACTATCCTGTAGATGATAATTGAACACAACCCACTCTAATACCACTTGTTAGGGTTATAAGGTAGATATATAATAGTTAAATGTAGATTTGATCAATAAAATAGAGAAATATAACATAGAAAATTATAGTAGAAACAAGAAAACAGAGAATTTAACGTGGTTCACCCAATCCAGGCTACATCCACAAAACCATAGCCATCCAATGATTTTATTATCCAGTACAAAACATATTACAATCTCGTGAATAATTTCCTTTTTCTACATACTGTAACCCCCATCCCAAGCCCTTATAACAATCTTTTTAGAAGCTTCCAAAATTAGGGTTTTACAAAGTCATTTTTTTTCTTTTTCGGACCCCGGTGAGGATACATGTTAGGGTGTACAATATATCATGATTAGTCACCACATACCAACAATCTCCCACTTGGAGACTAATTAGGCTCCACACCAACACAATTTGGGCTCTCCTTTCATATTTTCTTTCTCCTCCACTTTATGTGGTTCCACTCTTCTCAGTGCACTTGAAGGAAAGGTGACCAAACTCACCACATTTATAACATTTTCCTAAAAATTCATTGAAATCTCTCCTTTTCCTAAAGCTTGTTCTTCCACCTCTCCATCCACCTCTTGATTCAGGAGCTTGTTCTTTTCTCTTATCATCATATTCAAGATCTTCTTTGGATTTACTTGGTGTTGAAGATGTACCTCTACCCCTAGAACGATTTCCTCTTCCTCTTGTTTCCTTCTCTTGTCTCCTCTTGATTTTCTCTTCTGCTCTAATTTCCATTTGAAAATATTGTTCCAAAGATTTTGGTGCCAACAAACTAATTTCATCTTGAATGTTATATCTTATGCCATTGATATATCTAGCTACCATTTCTTCCTCATCTTCTTCATGCTTAGTTCTTATACTTAGCCTATTAAATTCCTCAATATATGTTTGCACATCTTGTTATTTTTGCCTAATATTTTGTAATTTTTGAGTAATTAAACATTATAATCACAAGGAAGGAACTTACCTTTCATTTTTTCCTTCATTCTCTCCCATGAAGTGATCTTGTTCTTTCCTTTTCTCTCCCTTTCATCTTGTACAAAGTTCCACCATAGCAAAGCATTTCCTTTCAATTTGGTTTTTTCCTTCTTAACTTTTTGTTCTTCATCAATCTCTTCACTATCAAACTAGTTCTCCAAATCCCCTATCCAATCCAAGAGCTCTTCTCCATCTAGTTCCGCCCCATACATAGGCACATCCATTTTTTTATGTCCATCTTTCTTCACATCCTTCAAAAGCTTCATCATCCTCACATCATCTAGATCCATTTCTTCTTCTTTAGTATCACTCTCATCCATATCTACTTTAGTCTTTTATTTCAATGCATCCATCTCTCTTCTCCAAGCTTCTATTTTTCTAGCTTACTCATCTATTTTTCTTGGAGCTAGGCTTTCTTTGGGAGGCATCTTGACAATGCTACCTCTTCACTTTCCAACCTACAAAAACCAACCAAATCACCAAGAGATCTAATAACTAGTCTATGATACCACCTAATACAAGCAAGGTGGTCGAAACTCTCTCCACAACTCAAAATGACCAAACACAATTAGGAAACCACTATTTACAACACAAATTCCTGAACTTGACTCAAACACCCTTCTTATGGCTTGTAGTCCTCAATGACCAACCAATGGAGATATCTTTTAGAGATGGCCATAAAGTGGCCTATCAAACATAAAGAAGTTTCACCAAAGAATCCTATACATCATATCAAAATATCCCATGGGGTTTCTTTGACCCAACATCTAGAACCAATAACCCGCCCTACTTCTAGGCTACTAAATGAGCCCTGATTTCCAAAGAAAGTACCTTTTAAACATTTGACAAACACCTAAACTCATTGGAAAGACTTATATTGTGACTCAAAACCACATAATCTCACACCAATTTGTAGGTTCAATCCTTCTAATACCTTGCACCAAGAAACCCTCATTTAACATGCCAAACACTAGGGTTTTATTGAAAATCCATATACCTAGGCTTTCCAATCCAAGTCAAAGCATCCAAAAGTCTCCAAATACCCTACACATGCTCACAAATACATTACATGGACCATCCCATCACCTTTTTTTAATCAAAACCCAACATAAACACCCTCATTTCACATAGAAAACAACATTACTCTTCCCTAGGGAATCACTCATTTGATTACAACTTGTTCCCTTGGCCTTCAAAGGCTTAAAAATATCTAACCCTACAATACTAAATAGATCAATACACTGAGTTATAGGGTTGAGAGTAGGTGGATTGATTAATTCATGAGTATAAACTTCAATCAATACCCATACTAGTTTTGTGAAAGGGCAGTCTCAGTAAAGTAAGGAAATCTCCAACAATTTTCAATGAATGAATCTCAAACTGGATCCAACTGAGAGCTAAGACATGCCACCATGAAAGAAAAATGAATTAAGAGCATCTACAAGACTATATGGGCCGTACATAAGGAATAAAGTTTAGAAAACTAGAAAATAATAGAGAAAAAACATTATTTCTTGATTTGATTCCTCAATACAAATTTCAACAACCTCAAATTCGAGCCTTTAGAGGCTTTAAATAAATTTTTTTTAATCAAATTCTAACTGTCCAATGCCCATAACCACTTTTTGAATTCCATGACTTTTCAAATTCCCTTAAAAGTTACATTTTGATAACATTTGTCTTTAACACCATTTACAACTTTGTTTTGCAACTTTCACCTATTTTAACAACTAAGACACAAAATCTATCCCATTACATATTAAGAGTATGTGCAGGATCATGGTGGTCCAAAAAGTGGCAATATGACGGGTATGTGGCTGATGACTTTATTTTTACCCAAAATTGATGAAATGAAAAGGGTTTTTAAAGGAGATTCTCAGCTTTCCACCAATATAAATTATGCTTTACTTTGAATTTAATAAGTAATTATTATTCATTTTCTATTCAAATTACAACTAAAGTTTGATTGATAGACTAATTGAAAAACATCTATAACTTTCAAATGGTATCATATTTTTTGAATCAAAACATGTGTCACATTCTATGATTGACATACTATAGGATTAAAAAAATAAAATTTGAATTTTATGAAGTTTTGACCAAGTTAAGGTGGTAGACATATGAGTTTTTATATTTTTTAAAATTTGTATAAAAAATTCATAATTAATTATTACTTGGAAAATAATTACAAAAAAAAATATACATCACATTGGGACATGAGTCCTCTACTTATATCTAAAATATTATAAAAAATTATCATTTTTTTGTGGTTAGGGTGGTCAGACAGACACCTACTTCTTATTTTTTCCATGAAATTTAAGTACTACTGCATTGAGATTTCAAATTTTCACCAAATAGATTTCTTTTTTTTGCAAAACAAACCTAGTAGTTTAGAAACTACATTCAATTTGCTACAGATTCTATTCTTGCATATATTTGAAATAATATAGATTACTTATTCAAAATTTTATGTCAAGTTTCCTAACTCTGATTTTTCTGATTTTTTTGCCACTTAAAGGCCTATTTTTTCCATTATGATCCTACACATACCCTTAAATGGTCTTTTAATACCTTATTTACAAAAAACCATATCAAAACCTAGAGCCTACTTGGTATGATCTTGAATTGACAAAATTTATGTAATGGTGCTCCTACACCAAATTTGTGTTGACATGACTACTTTTTTGTTTCCCTTGTTAGAGTCCTTGTTTATGATCTATACTCGCCCATGAATGTATGTTCAAAATCTAAGGAACCCCAATCATCCTCTAATAGATTCGTGACTTCTTAAAAAAAAAATTCTCTATTTTTTTGTTGCACGAGTTTGACCTATGTAGTTGGTGTTAGAGTTTGCAAGGGGTTCTCTTTGTTTTTTCTTAAGTTGCAAGACACTATAAGGCTCATAATCAACATCAAATGTGTAGAGTTTGTTTTTGTAGACATATTGCATTTTACGATGAAGATTTGAAGGCATTGCATGCATCTCATGAATCAATGATCTTCCTAAAAGAAGATTATATGAAAGTTCATGGGGCATAACATGGATCGGTGTTTGTAATGTGGCATTTCTAACTGTAATAGGTAAATTAATCACACCCAATGGTTGTTTTCCTATATTGTCAAATCCTGTGATAGATAAAGATTTAGGTTGAATTTTTAACTTATCCACATGAGGCCTATCCAAAAGGTTTACACTACACACATTAAGGGTGAATCCATTGTAAACAAGGGTTCACTTTATCCTTATCCTATTGTATTGAGCTATGATCATGAAAGAATCATTTTTTTTTTGCACTTCCAAAGGGGGGACTTCACTTTGGTGGAAAACAATGTCAACGTTTATTCCTTGAATCATGGATGCTATGTCATTTGGTTGCACATTAAAAGGGATAGGAACTTGTTTTAAGGAATTTTGAATCATGTTATGATAGTGAGGGGATGCTTGAATAAGGTCCCACAATAATATCTTAGTGAACCGTAGATTTTTGTGGTTTAGGATGCTATGATTCTCTTGATTAATTAGGGATTTTTGCCTAAAGGAGAGAGATAGATCCCACAAAAAAATAGGTGGTTCACTCAAAATAATGCAAGTGCAATGAAATTATGTCTAAATGCAACAAACTAATGAAATGGATTGATTATTTATGCAAAACCTAAGAAATATGGAATGTTTGAAAATATAGTATGATATGTAGAAATGGACTAGAAACATAAACAAATGAAAAAAAAACTTAATGAGATTGAATGGAGTGTACTTGGAGGTGGAATTCTAATGCTAGAAGGTTTTGGAATGTTTAAGAAATCATTGTTGATGACCAGTGGGACTCATTCGCCACCGATGGTTAATTAGTCCAAGTTCTAGTGAATTCTGCTAAAATAAGTTTCGGGATGCTAGAAACTAAAAACCTCAAAAGCACTTTCTCTAGGCTGGTAGTGGGACTCATTCACCATTTATGGTGAATTAGTCCACCTACAAAAATCTACAAATTCTGAAGTCAACTTTGTGGGTCCAGATCTGCACTTGTCTTCTTGTCAGGTTGATGGAACTAAAACTATAGAAAATGGGTTGAATGATGTCTCTAAGCTTGAATTAGGTCTTTTTTGGCTTGAATAGCTTTGAAAACTTGTTGACAACTTTTCAACACCTATCTCTATGTCAAATCTACCTACAAGACCTACAAACAAACATGCAAAGAGGGGAAAATGGATAAGGGTTAGAGTATAGGGGTTTTCCTCGGTCAAACCCCACTTGGTAATCAAACCCTTGATAAAGAAATGAAATGAGAAAGGAATGATGAAAAAATAATGTGCAAGTGTCATAAACTCTCCAAACCCTTGTTGTTAAAGTCTTAAGATATGTCAATGGTTGCTCCAAGATGCTTGATAATTTCTTGATTGAATGATTAAGGATGCTAGAATACTTGAATGCTATGATGGATTGAATGCGTGAATGAATGGGGGTTAAAATAGATAGAAAAACACTTATTTATACACACTTGTGAACTAATTTCCTAAGAATACAACATGACAGGACAACCTAAGGTCTTAATGAATAAAAAGTCAAAAAAAATTTGAATTTATTTTGAATTTTGTGCCAAGAGGGACTCATTCGCCACCTATGGCGAATGGGTCCCACTTAAGGCAAGCAAGTGGGTGTTGGGGATTAAGTTGTCTTTAATATTGTTTGTTGGATTTATATTCAAAAATACACTTAATTAAGGCCTATAAGTACATAAAGTGGCCAAATAAAGCATAAGAAAGGTATAATTAGTGGTGAAAAGCTTAGAAAAGCATTAAATTTTGTTACAAGAATTTACAACACATTAAAATAAGACTTGATAAGGGATAAAAAAGGTAATATTTAGATGAATTATAAGAAGAAAAGTCTAGAAAAGTGTAGAAATGTGTTACAACACTTCACAAATCCTTTTCAAGACATCATAAAGTCTTAATAATTTGAACATTCAAGACCTAATGTGAATGTATAAGTCACATTACAACATTAAATCTAAGCAAAATAAGCCAAGCATCATAGGAAAAAGACCTAAACGACCATGAAAATTTTCAAAGATCATTTTTTCTATGATACACTTTGTAGGAGTATTCTTGAGTTTTTCAACAAGATCATACTCCTTCTCACTATTGAAAGGCCAATGAGGAGGACTGAGTAAGATGGGATTAGTCAAAGGTAAGGTTGTTGGGATTGGTTGATTGGGTGGTGGATTGTTTCTAGTGTTATATGTATGAGCAACAGTATTATGACTCGGTTGTAGTGACACATTATTCTTAGGTGGGTAGAGGATGAATTCAGGGTTATTTTGAGTTTGAGGTTTGTGTGATGGTGGGTAAAGAATTATAGGATTCTTACAATTTCCTATAGGGTATGTAGGAGGTCCATTAATCAAGGGGGATCTAATGAACAATTTTGCATTCATAACTTTGATAGCATTGGTTTGATGTATCACCAATAAAGGGCAATCTAGAATCACCTTTTTATTGTTATTGTTGGAATTGTGTGCTTCAATCTCACAGGCTGAAACCTCTGAAAGAGAAAATTCGATGTGACATCCTTATTGTCTGGTAGACTAACAGTTGTGGAATCTTGTGAAATGTTCCGGTCGTCGAGACCTTGTTGATGTCTTTCCAACTGGAGCTATAGCTTTGAATCATTGTGTTTGTTGTAACCCTCTGCCGAGTGGATTGGTCTTGCCGACGGGTTGATGCCTAATGGTTATCAGGGAGACTTGTGGTGACATAAGTCTTTGGGGAGAAATTTGAACATTCAGTATGACTCATCCCGACAAGAGATGTCTCACCGATAGTTATACACTCGAAGTCATCAGGGAGACCCTTGGCCAAAAGGCTTGTTTCAGTATGATGTCTCATCGAATAATGAAAGTCTTGCCAACAGAGCTACATGTGTTTGTTATCTGGTGTCTTCGGTGAGACTCCTGGTGACTGAAGTCATCAACGAGAGGTGTGAAAATTTGGTATGACCTCTCACCGAATAGCGATTGTCTTGGTGAATAGTGCTACATGTGATGATCATTGGTATGACGTCTCAGCGATATGGTTTGTCTTGCTGATGGCTTGCGAACTCAGTGTAACCTCTTGTCGAAGGTTATGACTCTTGGCGATATCGACAGTTGGGTATTGTGGCATCAAGGAGACATGGTCAGTGTCTCACCGACATGTGACACAGGTTAAACATTGTTGACCGATTGAAAGACTATCCTACATGGTGTGTCTTTGGCCAATCAGGGAGTAGAATGGGAACTGCTAGTAGTTGAACTGTTACGACCGTTTCTGTGAGGAATTTCAACATACCAGGGAGGACATGGATATACTCAGAGATTGAAGAAGATGTTTTGTTGAATGAACAATTTGATGAACAGTGTGGTGAATAGGTCGGTGGATGATCAGTGTGTATGATTTTAATTCTAAGAGCATTGTAACTTGAATTCTTTGTACAAGGTTGATCATTGAATCTGCTACTGTAAATTGACATTAGAAAGATAAGTGTGAACTCTATATGTAATCTCCATTACTGTAATACAAAGAGGCTTTTGTTGGTGGGGTGGGTTTTTCTCCCGTAAGGCTTTTCCCATGTAAATCTGGTGTTCATCTGTGTATGTTTGTTTCTCTATTTCTATTATTCCTTAGAAGTGTATCTTAATTGAACTGTAATTGAAAATTTAAAAGTACCTTTGCATTCTTCCTTGAGGTTTTGATGTTAGGAGAGTTGTTTCCACACCTTAGCTTACCTTAAAAGTGGTATTAGAGCCTGGCCAGTTGTGTTATCCATGTGGGTACATTGGGTTTTTTTGTGTCAATTTTGTTCAGTGGGAGTCTTGTGGAATCTTGGTAATTCAAATTATAGGTTAAGATGTCAAGCACGTCAGGAAAGCTTGAAATTGAGAAATTCAATGGTAGTAATTTTGAGTTGTGGAAACTCAAAATGGAACATCTATTAGTTGATCGTGATCTGTGGCTTGTTGTGTCTACAACGAAGCCTACAAGAATGAAGCAAGAGGATTGGGACCTTGCAAATAGAAAATCTAAGGGGTCGATAAGGCTCTATTTAGTAGACTCTGTTCTTCTGAATGTTCATGAAGAAAAGACTGGCATCTATTTATGAGGGAAAGTCCTTGGTGAATAAATTGTTCTTGAGGAAGAAGTTTTACACTTTGAGAATGCAAGAGGGAGGATCTTTTGCTAATCATTTAAACACTTTCAACATGTTGATTGCACAGTTAACATCTGTTGGTGTGAAGATTGATGAAGAAGATCATTGTATGCTATTATTATGTTCTCTGCCAGATTCTTGGGGTTAGTTGGTGATGGATATTGGGAGTACAACATCTAGTTTTAAGATGGAAGATGTTATTACTTCTTTGTTATCAGAAGAGATGAGAAGGACAAAAAGGACAAAGAAGTAATAACATCTTCCATCTTAAAACTAGATGTTGTACCCCCAATATCCATCACATGCATCTCATGAATCAATGATCTTCCTAAAAGAGGAGAAAAAGAAGAAAAAGAAGAATTCTTCTGAAAATGATTCTTCTCAGAGTGATGCAAATGCCTTCATTGCAGCCTTGGCTATGCAAGCATTACATGATGTCTCATTGATTGATTCTGAAGCATCTTTCCACATGATATCTCCCAGAGACTGGTTCACAAAGTATGAAAAATACGATGGTGGAAAGGTGTATTTGGCAAGTGATTCATCTTTGGAAATAGTTGGCCGTGGAAGAGTCAAAATTCAATTCCCTAATGGAAGAGTGAAGGGAATCAATGATGTAATGCATATACAAGGTCTGGCTCAAAATCTACTTTCTATTAGTAAGTTGAATGATATTGGAGTGCAAGTCACATTCTCTAGAAATGGTTGCAAGATGACTAGAGGCTCAATGGTGCTAGCAAGGGGTGCTCGTATTGGTACCTTGTATAAGCTAGGTGCACATGCTATTTAATGCAATAGTGTCTCTGTAAAGTCACAGAAAGCTACTCATGGAGGAAAAGAGGAGAAAGTTCCTGATGGGGTAAACTCTATGGAAATTAAACTTCTAGCAAAAAAGACTATGCTCTGGCATCATAGGCTTGGCCACATTGGTGAAAAAGGTTTAAAAACCTTGAAGAATAAAAACCTGGTTGAGGGGCTTGATGATTGTAACCTTGAATTTGAATTCTGTGAACATTTTATATATGGAAAATAGCACCGTGTTTCATTTTATTCCAGTCCTCACAAATCTTCTGGTTTGCTTGATTATATACATTCTGATGTTTTTGGTCCAGTGAATGTTCCTTCTTTGTCTAAGTCAAGGTACTATGTATCGTTTATTGATGATTATTCAAGAAGGGAATTTTTCTATTTTTTGAAAAGTAAATCAGAAGTGTTCAGCCGGTTTAAGGAATTTAAAAAATTTGTAGAAAATCAGATTGGAAGAAAAATAAAATGTTTAAGGACTGATAATGGCATGAATTTTTTTCTAATGAATTCAAGAGGTACTATAAAGATCATGGAATTAAAAGACATAAAACTACACCTTACACTCCATAGCAAAATGGAGTTGCAGAAAGGTTCAACAAGATAGTAATGGAAAAAGCACGAAGTATGCTGAGCAGTGCTGGCTTGGAGGAGAAGTTCTAGGCAGAGGCAGTTGCTACAACATGTTACTTGATAAACCGTTCTCCTAATTCCGCTTTTGTTGAGAAAAAACCTTTGGAATCATGGTCTAGTAAGAAGCCCTCTCTAAGACACATTCGTGTTTTTGGCTGTGAGGCATATCCATATGTACCGAATGAGAAAAGATCTAAATTGGAGAACAAGGATATCAAATGTATTTTTATTGGCTATAGTGTTGGCATAAAAGGATACAAGCTTTGGAATCTTGATACGGAGAAGGTTATATACAATAGAAGTGTTATCTTTCATGAACTGAAGCCTTCTACCTTGGATCTGCAGTCAAAGACTAAATCAAAAAACAAAAAGGATGTAGTTGAAATTCCTCTAACACCAGATAAAGAGGAATTGAAAATTCAAAATGTACCTGAAACTGAGGAGAGCTCAAGCAGTTCTGAGAATTCTGAAGAAGAACAACAACCTCAGCCTCAACAAGTGAAGAGGTCAACTCATGAAAGAAAGCAACCTGATAGGTATGGGTTCTCTTTGATAAATTCTACTTGTGCCTATGCTTTAATTTCTAGCATTGATGAGCCTAGGACTATAAAAGAAGCATTTAGAATGTCTGATTCAAACTCTTGGTTGGAATCCATGCATGAAGAAATGGCATCATTAGAAAAGAATGATACTTGGAGTTTGGTTCCCTTGCATGAAGGCAAAAAATTTGTGGGCTACAAATGGATATTTAAAAAAAAAAGGTCTAGACGACAGTGTGGAAAAATATAAGGCGAGGTTGGTTGTGAAAGGATATTCCTAGGT
Organism: Sequoia sempervirens; assembly: GCA_007258455.2. Taxonomy (NCBI): domain Eukaryota; kingdom Viridiplantae; phylum Streptophyta; class Pinopsida; order Cupressales; family Cupressaceae; genus Sequoia; species Sequoia sempervirens. The sequence continues at coordinate 69,508 of VDFB02238282.1, read as the reverse complement.
AGAGGGAATTGATTGTGGGGAAATTTTTTCTCTTGTAGCTAAGCTGACATCTATCAGATTTCTTTTGTCACTTGAAGTAGCATATGACTTAGAGATTGAACAGATGGATGTGAAGACAACATTTCTTCATGGTGATCTTGAAGAAGAAATTTATGTCCCAGCCTGAGCACTTTGTGGAGAAAGGTAAAGAAAAATTGGTTTGCAAGTTGAAAAAATCTCTATATGGGTTAAAATAGTCTCTTAGAATGTGGTACCAGAAGTTTGACACTTTTGTTTTGTCATTGGGATTTGTAAGATCAAAATCAGATCATTGTGTGTATTACAAAGTTGAAAGTGATTGATTTCTTATTATTGCTCTCTATGTTGATATGTTGTTCATAGGAAATAGTAAGTTAGTGATTTCTGATCGTAAGTCTCAGTTGTCTGCAAAGTTTGAAATGAAAGATCTTGGTGTAGAAAGGTATATTCTGGGAATGGAAATAAATAGGGATAGGAAGAGTAGAAAACTTTGGCTCAGCTAGAGTAATTATATCAAAACTCTTCTAGAGATATTTTGCATGAATGATTGCAAGCAGCTAGTTGTTCCAGTTTTGCAGGGAATGAAGCTATTTATTGAAGATTGTCCAAAATCTCCTACTAAGATGGAGGACATGACCAATGTACCTTATGCTAGTGTGGTTGGCAGTCTAATGTATGCAATGGTTTGTACAAGGACAGACATTGCCCAAGCAGTGGGAGTACTTAGTCGGTTTATGGCTAATCCTGGAAGGACACATTGGGATGTTGTGAAAAGAGTATTCAAATATTTGAAGAGCACTTCAGAATATGCATTGTGTTACCATGGAAACTTGGTTGAATCATAGAAGACTCTCAGCATTCAAGGCTATGTGGATTCTGATTGGGCAAGGGACATTGACAGCAGAAGGTCCACCAGTGGATATATTTTCATGATGAATGGTGGTGCAGTGAGTTGGATGAGTAAGCAATAGGCTGTAGTCACTTTGTCCACTACAGAGGTAGAATACATAGCAGTAACACATGCCTATAAAGAATCAATTTGGTTGAAACATTTGTGTTCTAACATTGGTTTTGATGTAGGGAAAATAATAATTTACTATGACACTCAGAGTGCTATTTGTTTGGCAAAGTATCCTACTTTCCATTTCAGGATGAAACATATAGATGTACAGTATCATTTTGTACGAGATATGGTGGAGGATGGAAAGGTCTTTTTAGAAAAACTAGATACTCTGAAGAATGTTGCAGATGCATTGAGGAAGCGAGTGAGCATAGAAAAGTTCAGGTGGTGTGCCAATTCGATGGGCCTTAGTTCTCATGAATTTTAGTAGTTTTGTTGTGCTTTGGAGGTGCCTGTATGATCTTTGTCAAGTGGGAGATTGTTCAAATTTTGTGCCTCAATCTCACAGGCTGAAACCTTTGAAAGAGAAAAGTTGGTGTGAAATCCTTATTGTTTGGCCAACTAGCAACTGTGGAATCTTGTGAAATGTTCAAGTTGTTGAGACCTTGTTGATGTCTTGCCAACTGGAGCTATCGCTATGACTCATGTTCATTGTAACCCTCTGCCGAGTGGATTGGTCTTGCCAACAAGTTGATAGCTAATGGTTATCGGGGAGACTTTTGGTGACATAAGTCTTCAGGGATAAATTTGAACATTCGGTATGACTCATCTCGATAAGAGATGTCTCACCGATAGTAATACACTCGAACTCATCAGGGTGACCCTTGGTCAAAAGGCTTGCTTCGATATGATGTCTCATCGAATAGCGGAAGTCTTGCCGAAAGAGCTACATGTGTTTGTTATCAGGTGTCTTCGGTGAGACTCCTAGTGACTGAAGTCATCGGTGAGAGGTGTGAACATTCGATATGACCTCTAATTGAATAGAGATTGTCTTGGCAAATAGTGCTACATGTGATGATCATCGGTATGACATCTTAGCGATATGGTTTTTCTCACTGACGGCTTGTGAACTCGATTTAACCTCTTGCCGAAGGTGATGAATCTTGGTGATATCGATGGTTGGGTATTGAGGCATCGGGGAGACACGGTCAGTGTCTCACCGATATGCGATACAAGTTAAACATTGTTGACTGATTGAAAGACTATCCTACATGGTGTGTCTTTGACCAATCAGGGAGGAGAATGGGAACCGCTAGCAGTTGAACTATTACGACCATTTTTGTGAGGAAGTTCAACAGACTAGGGATGACATGGATATACTCAGAGATCGAAGAAGATGTTCTATTGGATGAACAGTTCAATTAACAGTGTGGTGAATGGGTCGGTGGATGATCAGTGTGTATGATTTCAATTCTAAGAACATTGTAACTTGAATGTTTTGTACAAGGTTGATAATTGAATCTGTTACTGTAAATTGACATCAGAAAGATAAGTCTAATCTTTGTATGTAATCTCCATTACTGTAATACAAAATTTTCTTGGTGTGGCGGGTTTTTCTCCCATAAGGCTTTTCCCATGTAAATCTGGTGTTCATCTGTGTATGTTTATTTCTCTAATTTTGTTATTCCTTAGAAGTGTATCTTAATTGAACTATAATTGAAAATTTAAAATCACCTCTGCATTCTTCCCTGAGCTTTTGGCATTAGGAGAGTTGTTTCTGCACCTTAGCTTACCTTATAGTTATCTAAGGAAGAAACATTACTATTGTTGCCATTTTTTAGCACCATGATATTCTCTCAAGGAGGAGAGTTTTTAGGAGAACTATAAATCAAATGTGTTTGACATTCATGGATTGGTTCTTCTAAAATAATTTCATCACAAGTAGGGGAATGATCAATGGTTGAATGATCTTACTCAATAAGGGTCTCATTAGGTGAAGAGGGACAAATAAGATTCTCATGACTCTCATTGGTTGTATTTTCTAATATCAAAGCATCTTCCTCACAACGAGAGGAGATACTAGGAGAAGAACAAGTATGATTATCATGATCATGTACAACTTCATTCCTTTTTTCCCCAATGTCTTCCAAAATAGGATAGGTAGGGGAAGGATCATAAAGAGGGTTATTATAGACCTTAAATTTTCATCATCTAGCACCAACATATCCTCATCATTTATAATCTCATCTCCCTCGAAATAACTCTCACAAGCCAAAGGAGAATGGAAATTAGGTAAGGTGATGTTTGGGAATGTGTCTCTGATTTCATTTTCTTGTGCTAAAATATCTTCCCAAAGGGGATGAGGAAAAGGACAAACAAGGTCATCATGATTCTAACCGATTGCATCTTCTTTTTCCAAGATACCTTTGTCATTAAAAGAAGAGGTATCGGGAGAAGAACATATATGATTATCATGGTTATCTATGTTTGTATGCTTTTTAATAACATCATCCACACAAATAGGAGAGATTGAAGGGGGTGTAAGTTTAAGGAAAGTATTACCATTTTCACTCTCTTGCACTAAGAGACTCCCATAACTAGGGAGTGCATTGAATGAATGAATATCATGTTTATTTACTAACTTTTTCTTTGCAAACTTGGAGAAGATCGAAAGTAACATTTGGAAAAAGTAATTTATGCAAACTTGAAATGCAATGTAAGGATGTAAAATAAAATACAATTTTAGTTTTTAAGCAATATATTTTTTTGGTTACACGATGCTATGATCTGAAAATGAAATGTTGTAGATGAAAAATTGAATTTGAGAAATGCATGAAATGAGCTAATTTAAGCTAGATCTAATGAAATGCATGTTAGAGAAACTCAACCAACTGATAGAGATAGTTAATGCCAACAAACAAAAGCTTAAAAAAAGGGTTTTTAGTGTTGTAAATGATAGTTTTAGGGGTGCAAAGGGATTGATTCGCCCAAGGTGACGAGTGACTCCTAGTGGGGATTTTTTTCAAAAATTTTAGATTTTTTTGGTTATTTTTTATGTTTTCTGTGTTGTATGATTTAGACCTAAGATGTAAATGCAAAATTTTTAAAAAATTTAATGATTTGAGATGCAAAAATGTAACCTATATGCACTTTCACTAATGCAAAATTTGAAACCCTAGAATGCAACTTAACTAATGCTATATGCAATGCAAGCTAATTCTAGGATAATGAAGGATTCAAAATCAAATAAGAAGGTATTCAAAAAGTAGGTTCACCAAAATGAACCTAATATTTTTTGATGTGGGGCTCTCTTACACTTCTAGGGTTTTGCACCTAAAAGGAGAGGTATCCAAAAGTCTTAATGGCTCACTCAATAATATTCCCTTAAGATTTCAATGCAAAGGAGACTAAAATCTATCAAAGGGGATTGTCCTACATGCTAAAAATTGATAAAAGAGATTAATTAATCATTCAAAACCTAGAAAATACAAGATGTTTGAAAACATAGTGTGAAATGCAAAAAGACCTAGAAATATAAGTAAACTATAATGAAAACTTATGAAACTGGAGATGCACACCTGGAACATTGTAGAGGCAGGGATGAAGACTGGAAATGTAGCTGATTCTAAAATTTTGACCTATTGGGACTCTTACACCATTCTGGGTGAATCAGTCCTAGATCTAGAAAACTGCATTAAAGCCTATTTTAGCCAAATGGGTATCTAAATCTACAAATATCTTTGAAAAAAGTGTAAAATGGGACTCATACTTTACTAATGGTGTATGAGTCCACTTTGACTTTTTTGAAAATCTAAAAGTGGAACATGCATCTCTTGGTCTGCTCTTTATGCTCCTCCAAGTGTTTAGATCTGAAACCCTAATTTTTGGCACTATAAATGACTTTTTGTGGATATTTTGACCTAGAAAATAAGGAGATGTCTTCAACAAGTTTTCAACCTATTCTTTAATGATCTCCAAGCCTTCAAGGTACCTAGATCTGCAAACACACAAAGAAAGAAAGAGAAATGTTGAATGTTAGGGAATGAGGGTTTTCATTGGTCAAACCCCTTTTAGGTAATTAAACTAATGGAACAAGATAATGAATCATGAAATAATTCAATTAAATAATTTCCATCATGATGGATCTTGAATTTCTACAACAATAGATGAAGAATCTATCCTTGAATGCCTTAGAAAGCTATCTTGATGACTTAAGATGCTAAAACCCTAGCTTGCTTGACTTGAAAGAGATAGTGAATGATGAATGAATTATGAATTAGGGTTTAGAAGATTTTTTATATAGGAAATCTTACTAAAATTCTCATTAATTTGATCCCCAAGGCTGACATGGAGGAAAATTAAACTTAAAACCCAATTTTTCTTACTAAAACCTTGAAAATGGCCCAAATAGGACTCATTCGCCAAGCTGAGTGACTTAGTCCCACATGGATGGGATCCATTCACCCAAAGTGGTGAATGCATCCCACATGGGCTCTTTTTCCAGCTGGGATGTCGAGGAGTGAAGAAATCAGGTTTATATCTTGATTTTATCGAGTCTTTGATCAAAATAAGCCTCAGTATGCACAATATGGGGTCATAGGGGACTATTAATGACGATGTAAATGAAAATTAGGGCTAGGGACACAAATTTCAATGTGAAAGTGTGATTAAATACACTTTACAACATTAAAATGGGGTCCACATAGCCTAGAAAGGCACAACATCCAATGTGAGTGTGTAAAACACACTACAACATAGATTAAAATTAGGTTTAGTTTATAAGCCTTATAGATTAATGTGAAAATACAATTAAATACATTTTACAATATTGAATTAGGGGAAAATAGGTTCATTAGACTTAAATGCTTAATAAAAGTCTAGAAAAGTGTGAAAGTCATTCATAACACTTTACAACACCTTTACAATACATCAATAAATACATTTTATTTAGTTTGCAAGGGTCCAAGACCTAATGTGGATGTGTAAATCACCTCACAACACTAGAGCAACACAATATTAAGTCCAATTTATCATTGATTATTCCCAAATCAAGCAAGAAGTACTTTTTTCTACGCTATAGCTACAAACTGTTGGATCTCAGTTGTGTTTATGGTTTGTACTTGATGACAAAATCTCTTTCAGTTGGCACCTCTTTGATGAATTTGGCATTGGCTTACATTCAGACAGTTTTAGTTTGGTTTCTCATGCTTTATCTTGGTACTATTTTTTCTATATGGTTTACTTGTCTTGGCATTCAGTGGATAGTTTACATTCAGAATTTTAATATCTTATGGTATTGATCTATTTGAGCTTTGTACAGTCTCAGGTTATCTTATTTATACATTGTTTCAGTGACAGAAAAAGAACATATCGGTGTGAGAATGCTAGGGTCTCCCCAATCCATTTATTTTGATAAACATCTGTGTTGCCTATCGGCAAGACGTTTTTGATATCATAACGATTTGTTTTTACATACAAGCAGCTTTCGATAGGACTTCTCTTTTGTTTTAGCAACAGAGGAAAGGTCTATCGGCATGAGTTGTGTTCACCATTGAGAGGTCTTACCGAATGAGTCGACTCTCACTGACTAATACATGAGGTGGTTCATCGGTGTAAGAAATCCCTATCAGCATGTTGTTTCATCGAGCGCTTTGTGTCTTGGCGACTGGCACAAGAAAGATCATTTTGGTGAGTGTTACATCATCGGTATGTGGCCACAGTGAAATTGGTATGTCACATCGACCACCGTTGAAAAATTATATATCGACATGTGTTTAAGGCTTCGGTGAAGGGTCATAGCGAAATTGTTATGTCTCATTGACCATATGCATGTGGACATCTATCAGCAAGATATTCACGTGGTTTCGGCGACTGGGGATGAACTTTCCGGCAGGATTTTTGTTATCAGGGTAATGTCTCATCGAACTTGAAATGTCTCCTCGATTAGTGCATATGGAGGTTCATCAGCAGAGCTGGGCGGTATCGAAATAGGTCTCAGTGAAGTGGTTTTGTCTCACTGACATCACATTTGGGGTTTCACTTTGGCCAAACATATTGTATTCAATATATAGTCTCACCGAACAATTTTTGTGTCATCGACTTTATGCAAAGGTTATAACGAATATGAAATGTCACACCGACCGGTGGTGGATGGATGCTTATCAGTAAGAGTTAGGGTTTTTGGCGTGAGGTCTCGGTGAGTGACCTCCGGTCTTGCCGATGGAACACAAATGGACTTTATTGGTGTGATTTTTGTTCTCTCTTGGCAATCAGGTGTGAATTCGGGGTGTTTCGGTATGACTTAAAATAATCTAAAAGATGTCTCCCTGATAGTTTGAAGTTACAGGGACATATATAGACGAATGTCTCATCGGCAAGAAAATCCATGTGTCATGGCGACCAATGTGTATCAAGTGGGCTTTTGGTAAAAAAAAAGGTATTCTATATGAGGTCTCCCCAAGAGCAATATTTCATGGCGACAAGTTTGATCACGTGGGATTTTGGTAAGACACAAGATGCTCTACGAGAAGTCACCCCGACTATGCATTGTCTTGGCAAAGACGGATGAAGGATACATCTTGGTGAGAGTGTGTCTTTGTCACAGCGACTCATAATGGATAAAGCCTTTCAATGAAACATAATGAAATCTACATAACGTCTCCCCGACAATAGAATGTCACAATGATAAATAGAGGGATGCTTGATGGTGATAAAGTTACCTTTGGCATAGATATTGAATTGTCTCAGTGAACAAGAATGATCACGTGGTCTTTTGGTGAAACTTAACAAAATCTACATAAGGTCTTCCCGATAACGTTTTGTCACGGTGACCCACATGAGAATGGAGGTTACATTTCAGTGAGAGAACTATTTTGTCTCAATGACTAGAAGAACATTACAAGGCTCTCGACGAAACATAAAGCTCTTCGATATGACTTCTCCCCAACTCTGATGGGTCATGGCGAAAGCGATAACTAAGGGGAATGGCTGGTGATTTAATTTCCTTCAGGAGGACTATCTGGATGTCTTGGCGAATGATAAAAAAACTATGTCTCTGTGGCCGACATGTGATTTTCTATGTATAGTTGCATACTGACATTTTTTGGTTGGCATCGAATCTCTGGAAAAATATTCTCTAAGAATTTAGAGGTTATGATTTTCTATTATTAGGTAGTCATGGCTTTGATGAAAATCTTTCAGTTACAATTTGAAATCTCCTAATTCAGCGCAGAAATTAAAGCTCTCTAGATAAGTGTTACTCTGATTTTTACCATCATCTACAGATCATCATTATTCAACTTCATATTCTAAAATCAGCAAGAGAGTTTCAAAATCTTTTGAAAAATGCTTTTTGAAGATTTCTTTATAACAGACATACTTGAAATGTAATTAAAAACTAGTGTTGAAAATAGTGGATGTGTTGCTAGCCAGTAATTCTGAGATAGTTATTTTGGCCATATTAAGAGATGTATTGGAAAACTCTATAATACAAGAGTTGGATTCTTAGTGTATTAGGTAGATAAGAGTGTTGAGTTTCTTGAGCTTACTAGAAAATAGAGAGATCCTCTGATATTACTATTGTTCTGAAAATAATTTGAGGGGTTGGTGCTCCTTGAAATTGGTGTTTCAAAATGAGGGGTTGGTGCTCCTTGAGTTGGTGCTCAGAAATTAGCCTATAAGGCATTGTGAACAGTTGATTAAAAAGATTAAGCCAGTATGGCAGTTTAGGAGTGGTTTTTCTACCCCAGGAGGGTTTTCCACACAGAAAATTCTTTGTCTTTTGGTCTCTTTGTTTTTGATGTCATAATGTTTCTTAATTGTGATAATTTTTATTATTCTGAACATTATTGAATGATAGTTCCTTCATATCTGCAAATATTTAGTTCAAATATCTTGCACAAGTCTTCGTTGAAGAGTCTAATTGAAAAAGAAGCTTAAAATTTCTCATTTGATTCATTGCTCAAGAATAGGTATAATTGGCTAAGGGTGTTTTGTTGTCTCAATACCTTTCTTGTCTTTAAAGCTACATTCAAATTAATTGTTTAAGAAGTGAGTCAATAATGTTGATCATCATTTGCATAGTCTTATGAGTTGCACCTGCACTGTCATCATGCTTTGATTGTTAATCAATCTCAGCCATAACTGTTCTGGAAAATGCAAGATATCTCACTGAGACCATATTTTCATAAGTTGTCTAATAGACTAAGTTAATGTTGTCATATCTTTGTGCTTTCAAAAGTGATTACTCTACTCTATTGTTGAAAGAAAAGGAAATCAGAATTAAAATATTGGTCGAAGTTGAAAAAGTTTAGACACTAATTCACCCCCCCTCTCAGTGTTTTTCCATAAATCCAACACAAACATGTATGAGATGGCTCCAATAGATGTAGATCTTGACTCTTTCTTGAATAGGATAGATCTTGAATGAAATGCTAGCTTGGATCATGAAACTCTACATGAAAATTTTTAGCTAAAAAGAAACATGATAGATGAAGACTTTGACATGATGCTTGATGCTTTAATAATGCTCTAAAATGCTTGATAATCTTCCCTTGAATGATCTTGAATGTTCTTCAATGCTATTGTAAACACTTGAATGCTATTTTGAACTCAACTTTTCTATAAGAATGCTCATTCAACTTGCTAGGTGTAAAATGAGTGAAAGAAACTTGTATTTATACTTAATTATGCAAAATTCCTGAAATTACAACACTACAAGCCCACATCAGATATAGGAGGACAAAATCCCACCAAGGATTTGAATTAATTTTGATTTTGGGCCACACGGGACTCATACACCCAATGTGGCATATGAGTCTCATTAGGCGTAATTTATTGGACTAACTTTAAAAATGTTTAGAAATGTGTAAAATTAGGATTGAGACCCAAAACCCTAGGTGGGACTCATATGCCCGAGGTGGTGTATGAGTCCCATATCACTAAATCTAGACCAAACAACCTAAAAACACCTGAATTATGAATGGATGTTGATTTATGTCGGGACTATCCTAGAAAAAGCATTAAATGGGGATTGTGGATGCAAAATAAGGCCAATTAACGCATAAAAAAGCCCAATTATTTATGAAAACCCTAGAAAACGGTGAAAAAGTGTTACAACATTTTACAACACTTTAAATAAGGTATTATTACATTTTTTTAGCTCACAAGGGCCCAAGACCTAATGTGAATGTTTCAAACACATTACAACACTAAATCAAGGCAACATTAAGTTCAGTTTAACAAGAAGGGCCCAAACACGCAAATAAAAGTAAAGGGGTACTTTTTCTATTTTCATATTTATCCCCCGCTTTAGTGAGAGGATGAAGTTGCTTGAATCTCACACTAAAGTATACAAACATGCACCAATTCTAGTAAGATGGGATGAAAATGATCAAGAGGGGTGATCAAGCCCCTAGGATCAAGATCCCATGGAAAACCAACATTGGCACAAGAGAACAAACATGAAAATGATATAAAGAGCATCATAGAGGCACAAGCATACACTATCAAAGATGAAAAGAAGAAGAATAAAATAGATGAGGTGGATCAAGGTTTGATCATTTTTCCATTTATATGTGGATCATATCTAAGATATTTGTGCAAAAAATGCATGCTCACTCTAAGGAAACAAAACTTTAGGTTGTGCACTGGGTGAGTAATCCAAGAAGGTGAGACACATACACACATGTGTGGTATGTACTCAGACATACACACAAGTGGATAACAGAAAGCCATGCCTCAGTTGGGATTCCTATCAAACCATACCAAAGTTATACCTCCAAATAAGTTTGATAAGGTGCCACACAATAATGAACTTCAAGGTTCATGAGGCAAGCAAAGCTTTGTATGTTTGGAACTCATGAACAAACAAGATGGATCTAGGGGCATGCAAAGTGTATTATGAAAGATGGCCATATAACTAAAATTTTGTAAATGCCAGACTAATGAATTTTCAAAGGAGTTTTTCTTAATTCATACGAGGTCTTAACTTATGGAACATTGTGCCTAATGTCTCCAAGAGAGGACCAATCAAAGAATAAAATATTCACAACTTAGGGGATGCAATGCATCACATCAAGCCACTAAGAGGAATGTAATATTCCAAGAGAGATCATGCTCCTGAAGGATATCATAGCCCATGTCATCCACAAAGTGAAAGACACGTTTCATAAAGTAATAATACTACACCATGAAAAATGAAAGAAAAAAATGCAAAAGAATAATGCAACTGTATGTCCCCACTTTAAAGAAATTGCTAAACACCATGTTGTGAGCAATTACTTTAAAGTAGAAAATGATAAATGCTAATAATAAAGAAGACACAAGAGATAATTTGGAAAGCCTTATGCCAAATCATATATTTCCAAATAAAGCTACATTATGCAAAACGAAAAGGAAAAAATAGGGGTTTCCCCCCAAAAATGAAAATCCAAACACATAAGGGATCTATGGTTTTGGGGTTAGTATGTTCTTTCTACAATGTTTTTAGAGAGAGCTCAAAACTATCATCATTTCCCAAATACTCATAGAACTAGAAGAATGACACAAAGAGAGCAAAAATAAAGAAAAACCTTTTGGGTCAACATGGAAGAGACATGAATGTCTCGACACCTTGCATCATCCCCAAAAGGAAAACATAAGAGAAAGAAAAGATAAAAGAAAATATTTTGGGTCAACATGGAAGAGACACGAATGTCTCCATGACTTGCATCGTCCCAAAAAGGAAAGCAAAAGACCAAGAAAAATATAAAGGAAATATTTTGGGTAAACATGGAAGAGACATGAATGTCTTGATGCCGTCATCTACAAGAGGAAAGCACAAGACCAAGAAAAAGATAAAAGAAAAGATAAAAGAGTTACGACATAGAGAAGAATGTAGGTACAAATAGAGGAATATCATAAATAGAGAGAACATTAAACAAAACATCATAGGGGACCACATTACACAAATGCAATCACACAAAAGACAATAAGAAAGAAATTGTTGGAAATATGGAGCCTTGCAACATGAGCATGAAGTGTTGATAGTTTGTGTTGGTTGTTTTTGTGTTTTCATTGATGTCAACATGGTGAAAATTATATGGGAAGATTACTTGATTTACTGGAAGTTGTTCTCTATCGGTAATGTTCTTTTTTGATGAGCTAGCGCATTAGTATTTGACTCAGAAATTCACTACATGAATAGATATGAATGTAATATCTTAACCATGTTATCATGTCTCATTCAGACAGCTATATCCTAGATCTTGAGAATTTTTGGGTTGTGAGTAAATTTTTTTCTCTGACAGAGTTCAACTCTATATTCTACTATTGTTCCTTGCTTAGCATATCAGTGTGGGAGCCTTTGCATTTTCCTAACAAGAACATTTTAATGTTGTGGTTTTAATGGTAGTCTCTTTGATGAGAGTATGATGAGAATTTATGTGGTCTTAGATCCGAAAGGTTTTTTCTTTGAGGATTGTATGTTGGTTTGGAGATTCTATGAATTATGTTCTAGTCTTGGCAGACCTAATGTATGTAATTCACTATGAAGACTAGTTCTTTATGGATGCCAGCTGACTTAGTATAATGCACTACATGGATAAAATGTTTAAATCACATATGTTGTCGACAAGAGTGTTTTTATTATTTTGTCTTTATCTAATTAGGACAACCTAATTGATGATTAAGACATACACATGTATATATATATATATACGATTCCTTGAAGAGGGAAAAGTTTGTGAAGAAAGTGGGAGTACGAGTGTGGAAGAATGGTGAAAGAAGATCTGAGCCTGAATTTTTTATTAGTTGGGGATTAGAGCAGATTTGTTGAGTGACTATTGTGTGAGGAAGTACTTCATATATTGAGCTTATTTGGAACTGAATCTTGCACATTGAAGGTGTATTCCATCAGTTCAAACCTTTTGGAAGTGAGCCACAATCTTTGTGTTGGGTCTCAAAAATGCAGGTTACAAATCCTAAGAGGATGCTAGGCTCTATGATCAGACTTGCAACATTTTTGAGCCAACGAATGGAGTTAACCTATATGGTTGATGACTCCCTACACTTCAGGGTCTACTAAACCTAGGCGGGTGGACCTTGATAGCTGAAGCAGATTGTGTGACTTATTTGTATCTAAGGATCTATCCATAGTGGCATAAAGTGTGGGATAGATGATGGCTTGTTAACTATTCCTACTCTTAATGTGATAATTGGAAATTTAGAATATGAAAGTGGACAAGTAAGTTATAATGAAATGTGAAGTGGACCAGTACTTTATCAGGTATGTGGAGTCAATGAATTTTTATGATAGGTGACTATTATTGGTTACAGTTCTAATTGTTTGGCACTTATAACTCCATAACCCACATGCAACAAGGTGTTAATCATCTAGTGCTTTTATGAGACTAGGGACTAAAAAAATGAACATAACAAAATGACTCCTTATGATAGTTAGGATATAGCTTAAGCTTTCTCATGTGACCAAGTGGCCAAGAATAAGCACCCAACATGGACGCTCTTTCATTACACATGACCATAGTATAAAGGAACATAACTAACATGTTAGAGGTTAGTCACATACTACCAAATATAAGCACCAAGTCATAGCCACATAACATGGTTCTTGCTATATTATTTCCTAAAATAGAGAAAAATAGATCCAGTATAATATATCACACATACAAGGATTAATAAATAATCAATGATGGAGGAATTTACCTAAACCAAATAACTATATGTCCATCACATGTAATGGCATGCAAGCAATATTTAAGTCCATGAAAATACATGTAATAAATATGCAGATAAAATGAATGAACATGTGATCATATACAATCAATGAAACCACATTTGATATGATACCAGGTGTTAGAAAAATTTCCCAAAAGGGTAAAACTACAAAGTTGTGTGACACTTTCGATCAACTTATCAGCACAATTGAATTTAAGTATTTCTAACTAAAAATTAATTTTGGTCAAACATATGGTCTACTAAGATTCATTCTAGCTAAGTTATATATGTCCAAAACTTCTACAACTAAAATTGTTATATATAAATGGATATGTACCACCACTTTGAAGCCAATTTCTCAAAAAAATTAAATTATTTGAAAAACTTGATGTTTCGACAACTCCTAGCCATGTAAATAATATTTTTTTAAAAATATAAAAATACCCTTTTGTAGATCCATATGTGCAGTTTTCAAAATATATATATTTAAATATTTTAACTATTATTTGTATTTTATATTTTATTTTTATTAAAAGTGGGTTATCAACAAAAAATATTAGGTTAATTAACATGTCAAGAAAAATATTAAAACTTATTTAAAAATTGAAAAAATATGATGCACTAGATAAAAGAATCTATATCAAGATGGTGTAATTTATTTTCTATTTTAGATGAATAATTGATATAAAAGTTGACACCGAATGGAAACAATTGTATTTCAGTATACACACATTCAAATGTTTATTTAAAAATATATATTTATCAAAATTTTAAAAAAAGTATCCATGCACTAAATTTTCAAGTTATAAATACACATAAAATTTTTGAAGGAAAGATAATAAAATTTACCATATAAAGATTGACATCTCATGTAACTTCATTTTTTAGTATTTTATCAGAAACAAAATTGTAGTGTAAATTTATTAAAAACTATTTTCAAATAGTTTTTTAATTTTTTCAAAAAAATACAAGCATAAAATATACTAAAAAATACACATTTCATTAGTTTACATCATTTCAAAATTCAAAACATATATACCACTTTTAAGTGATTCAAGTTTAAAAATTGGATCAGTGTTGGTTGTTTCCTTTATAAAGTGTGAGACAACTTTGTACTTTTACCCAAAAAAACTTGACTAATTAAATCAAGTCTTCACAATTATTAAGAATTGGAAGCATTTCAACATTAACCCCTCCAAGGAGATTAACAAATTAATTAGATCTACATATATTTTAGAAGAATTGTAGCATGTAAACAATGATTATAAAATAATGAATGAGAGATAGAAATGGAATCAACCACAAGAAATAGAATAACAAAAATATTCCTTGGGATAACCCTTTTAGGAAAACATATACTCCAAAGAATCAAACCAACCTATTATTCAATATAAATAAACCTCATAGTACATTATCAAGCTCTTTCCATTATGGAGATTCAACATCCTCTTCATTTATTACAATTATGACAACATAATCCTACAAAAAATCCTCTCTTAGTGTCTCTATCTAAATCCATCAATATATAGACATGAAAGCCTAATAAACCACCATAATGCATTATTGTGCACCCAAACAAGGTGACAAAATATCATGGTAAAAAATCATATGAACTTCACTCCATTATTTTTCATTTACCACCTTCATAAATATGCTTTATGATGTGTCATAAAATACATCATTAGTAGATTAAGATTCCTAGTCCACTTTGTAACCTTGCTCATAATCATGCTCTTATGCACCATAATATCTCTTACACCATATATTTTCCATTGATTCTCTCACACATCATTCATAAAAATCTATTCTTTTACAAATATATTTACACACATAAATGCTAAAATAAAAATAAATTACACATGGCATAATGGTGTAATGACGAAGCCATAAAGTGGGATGTTACATTTTGTTAGGACACATAATAGAAGAAATAATTAAATAGTTTAAACGATAAAATTTTCAAGGTGTATGATAAAACTTACCCCCAATACAATATGCCTTAATTTTTAGTTTAGTTATTAATAAGAATGATTATAGAAGTTGAAAGGTGTATATTCAAAAATTTATCATACCATGGTTTAATCAAAATAACTTTACTCCCAGTCTTCCAAATTTAAAATTTGCTTATTTCTTAGGAAATATACTTGGATCAAGGGGTTACCAAAACTATTTTTTATAAGAAAAAGGAGTAATAAGAGGATACATTGGTCATCTATGGAAAATTAAGATGAGGTTAGCCCTACCCAACCTCAATAGGAATGATGAAATTTTTAAGTTGAAAATGATTATACCATAGAACAGATGTCCCTATTTCCAACCCTACCTAGGTTCATCATAGGAGGCTTCACTTGATGTCAAATTATCTACTCTTAAAAAAATTTCAAGCACCATGATCAACAACTATGTGGCGGAAATATTGGAGTACTTTGTTGATCATGATAAAAATTATACAAAACCTAATTTATCATTGGTAGCTCTATAAAATGATAATATTGAAGCTATCCCAAAATATGAAACTATGACACCCTCTCTAAGTGATTTCACTTCTACCATTTTAATAATATAAAAATAAAAAATATGGTACTATAGAATAAATTACAATAAATAGAAGTTGCATCTACAAAAACTAAGGAAATCAAAAAGGTATGGGTACCTAAGGTTTATAGATAGGTATGGCTGAAATGACAGAGGAATGGGTAGTTATTTTAACAGTCAACAAAGAAAATTTCAAAATATTCAAATGTAGATTCACCAACATAGGAATAACCAAAATGAACCTAGTAAACTATGCAAGTTAGTGCAAAAATTCCATTCTATTTGTTATATTTTAGCATCATGTTAATCTCCCCTAAGGGTTTATGTCCTTTTATCTCAAAGAACAATATTACAAATTCAAAATAGAGCAAGTGGTGATCATATCTACTATTGTTGTCAATGTAACACAATTTTCTTCACCTCTTGTAAATAATAGTGATAAAGTGAAATTTTTATCATGTGAAGCTTACCTACATAATTTTTTTTTTTTAATAACTTAAATTGGAATCCCAACCCCTATGTAGGGATGTAGAACTAAGCTCTTTATTACCATATGTAGAAAAGAATCTCTATTCACTAGAAGAGAAATATTTTTATGAGGCTAACACAACAAAAATTGAAATCTTCATTAGAGGGGACATATCTCTAGAACAAGAATATTCAAATGTGTATAAATGATAAATACTTGTAAAACTATCAATTGACGAAAAATGCAAGAGATGAAGTTCTAAAGACATAGAAAGAATTTTTTAAGGATTATGGAGAATGAAATGACATACCACTATACACAGAATATGTTGCCCCTAAATTTGAAAAAATGAATGTAGGATAAATGAATATGGTGAAAATATCAAAAAATACTTTCTTCCATTAGTTGAAAACCTATAATAGGGTGGTAGTAGAAAAATCTATAGACACAAGTCTAGTGGCATTGTGGGAGAGTATGAAGAACAATAAAATAAATAAAGGATATTATTACTTAGGATTAAAATCAAACACATCACACTCTATTCCTTATTATCTCATCAAATTGATATCTAGTTTCCAATATTAGATCTCTAGGGGCATTCAAGAAGGTTGAAGGACACACAATCTACTAAGAGGTGGGGTGAATCAGTAGATCCAAACAATTACAAAAAAAAATGGAAACCTTCACAATCACTTTATAGTTTTTCATCATGAAGAGTACTAAACCATACAAGCTAGTAAATAAAACAATTAAAGCACAACATAAGATAACACATAACATCAAATTTTTATGTTGAAACCTGAAAAGGGAAAAACGATGGTCAAAAGCTCTCACAAGAAGAAATATAAGAGTGGATATTTACAATATGAAGTAAGAACCAACATATCGGAGACACAAATCCCCAAATGATTCAATGGACACCAACCTATAGGATGTTGGTGTAATTAATTATTTAATTACACTTTAGCATAAGTTTACTTAGGCAAATTTCATTTCCTAGCTTAATTATTATTTAATTCTTATCTTATCTTATTGAGCTGTCTTTTTGCTCAAGATAAGATTAGGGTTGTCTTTTCTTGCTTTATTGCATCATTTCCTTTTTTAAGGCTTTTGTAATATTTGTAAAACAATTTTCATTCAATAATCAATAATGCTGATTTTAGCTTGCACACATTTTTGCTCTGAGAGTTTACAGAACTTCTCTTGTTTTGTTTTGAATATCTTTGCATGTGATAGGTGATTGCTTGTAGGTGATTCTTGGGGATGGTGAAGTTAGTTTTTCAACTTCTACATGGTATCAGAGCTCTAGACCTATCGCTGCATGTTCATGATCTGAAGATATTCTCTCACAGCATCTTTTTTTGTGCAAGGGTTTCAAGTTATATTGGTTTTTGTAGATTTGGGGGTAGCCAAATTTTCAGAACATTTTGGGCTTGAACGGATATCGCCATCATGATTAGAGCGTCCAAAAACCCCATAAACACCTTTCATTTCATCGATTTAGGTGAAAGTTGAAAAAAAGGAAAAAAATTAGAGGCACACAGATCCGTACAAATCTGAGCACCTCATTTTGCGTGCATAGGTACAAGGGCATCATTCTGGTTTTTATAAAAAAATTAGCCATCGATCAATTTTTTTTTTTATAAATTGCAAGTTTTCAAAATTTTTTCCCCTACACACTCAAAGTTTTTTTGAAAATTTCAAAAAAAATAAAATCAAAATTCTTTTTGATTTAAAAATCAAAAGGTCAGGTATTTATTAAACCTACGCAGGGTACACCCTACGTAGGCCCTACACATGGTACAGGTCATGGGGTCGACAACTATATCTGGTTGCTTCCCTCCAATGGCGGCCACTTTCTAAGCCATCAGGCCAGCACCATCACACACCGGCTTCACTCCCCACTCTGACACAGCTACACCCGGTGGTGGAAAAAGATAGATCTAGGAATATTCCGGGTATCTCTGCCCACTCTTCTATTCCGGGCTGAATTAGAACAAATCGGCAGCCGTCAAGATTTTTTGCATTGACGGGCAGAAAGCCGTCAAATTTAACCTATCATTTTGTTGACGTCGGCATGATGTCAGCAGTATGGCAGGTCTCAAAGCCCCCTCCTAACCCCAATTTGTCATAAAGGAGCTATTTTTTTCTTTTTCACTTAACTTGGGCATACGGTGTTGAAATTGGGCAAACAAGATATCATTGGAAAGCTAGTTCCACAAATTTTATAGTGGTATAGGTCTCATTATAATATTTTGTTAGTAGTTCCATTTTATATCAGTCAAAGTCAGATCTTCATTTTACGCTTTCGATCTTGTAACTTTTTTCCTGTATCTCCATTTTTCACAAACGAATAGGCATTGGAAAGGTATTTCAGAGCTCTTCATATTTATCCATACACTTTTTCCAGAATCTATCCTAGGTAAATTTTATTTAGTATTTTGTGTTTTCACAATTCTGTCAATTACTTGGACGTTTTGGCACCTAGAAAGGATTTGTTTGCATGAGATGGCATATTTTGATCTGATTTATATGCACTGAGGTTAGTTTTCTCATATTTTTTAAATTTGAAGAGTTATCATGGGTTTTTCTAGTCACCCTTCAGTTGTAATTCTGGAACGTGGTAATTATGAGTCATGGGCAAAGGGCATACTTACACATTGTAGGTGGCTTAATATTTTTCCTTATTTGTATGATCTCATACCTGAACCAACCACTTCAAAGGGAAAACTAGCTTGGGATATCATTAGAGATCACATAGTAGGACTTATATTGTCTAGTGTTGATGATGACACTATGTGGGCTATATCGAACATTGATTGTCCCCACCCACTTTGGACATGTCTTTCAGAGATCTATGGAGACCCCAATATCTCTCCATTCCCAGAAGATCCTACTTCATATTGTCTCTTACCTATTGCTTGGAGAGATAATACACCCTTTGATCAAGATACTTTAGAGGAGCTTGTGTATTTAGACACCCTTACATGTTCTGATGGATCATAGGCTTGTCTCACAGTTCCTACTCTTCAAAATGAGATTATACATGTATCATCAATTGTTTTTGATGAAATTAGTATCGCCACATTGGACCCTATGGATTCAGTTCAGCATCATGACCATCTTGGTCATTCATTATCTGCTACATCATGGGATTCTTATCTTGCAGACACATTCTTGTTTGTTGAGTCTCACACTGCAAAAATTGAGGATTTTTTTGAGGAAATTCATCTCCTCTACCTTGACAGTTAGGTTATCACTGTATACCCACCATTATTCGTGCATTTAGAGGTTGCATTTCAGGATTCTCCACATTAGTTTGGATTTGGCATCATTTATTTTAGTTCAGACAGAGACATTCTTCATCATCCTATCATGGCACACATCTTGAGACATATTGGTTCATCACTCTTCACAGGGTTTCTTCGACATCATCCTTTGGATGCATTTCTTCCCAAGGGGAGGAATATTATTTTTCGCTTGAGAATCTCCTTTTGGATTCTACAACAGGCATCTACCATTGCGACATGAGTTTCTTCATTGTGGGGGGGCCTTCTTGTCTCTTTATATATCTCCTATGGAGACCATTGTATATGTACTTATATGATAGAAGTTGTCTATGGGGGGTATCATGTAATCCACCTCCTATCCTTCTTTCATTAGTGCATTTCATTCTTTTCACATTCTATTTTGGCGAGGAGTTTTGTTCCCATGTGGTTTTCTCCTTT
This sequence comes from Sequoia sempervirens, assembly GCA_007258455.2. Lineage (NCBI taxonomy): Eukaryota > Viridiplantae > Streptophyta > Pinopsida > Cupressales > Cupressaceae > Sequoia > Sequoia sempervirens. The sequence goes on along the minus strand of VDFB02238282.1, from coordinate 49,203 downwards.
ACCCCATTTGATTTAGTTTGCATTGCTTTTGTAAATGAGTACCTGATCAAGCCTCATTTCCAGGACTCATCTCTTGCATAATAATTTTCTTCTCCCTAAGTTGCACTTATGGGGGGGTGTTGGTATAATTAATTATTTAATTACACTTTAGCATAAGTTTACTTAGGAAAATTTCATTTCCTAGGTTTATTATTATTTAATTCTTATCTTATCTTATTGAGTCGTCTTTTTGCTCAAGATAAGATTAGGGTTGTCTTTTCCTGCTTTATTGCATCATTTCATTTTTGAAGGATTTTGTAATATTTGTAAAAAAAATTCATTCAATAATCAATAATGTTGATTTTAGCTTGCACACATTTTTGCTTTGAGAGTTTACAGAACTTCTCTTGTTTTGTTCTGAATATCTTTGCATGTGATAGGTGATTGCTTGTAGGTGATTCTTGGGGACTGTGAAGTTGGTTTTTCAACTTCTACATAGGAGACACCAATCCCCACAAGAACAGAGACTCCAATGTAGTGTCTCTCATACTATTTCCCTAATAGAATGATAGTTGATTTGTTTTATGATTAGACATTATGATACATTGTATGACATTAGATCCATTCCTATGATGATGCCACTGATGAAACTTTTGTTACTTGAGGTTTTATGCACATGGTATGATTAGTATATGGTTTTATTTAGGTGACTATGGAGATTTGTTTTGTTTATGAGGACTAACCCTATCATGAGCATTATGTGATTATTTTATCATGACTATTATGTGATTATCATGTGATTGATCTTATTCTAATTGCTATGTAGCTAATTTTTATATGAGTTGATTCAATTATTAGGTGTTGTTATTACTAATGTGATTGAGTGAAAGAGATAGTGTCACATCAGTCCCTTATGAGTACCATACGACATTGTGATTCCCTTTTACAGTGTGACTATTATATGTATATGTATATGCACAACCTTTTTGTGTGCCATAGGTTGCAGGTACTAGTCATTGAATCCACCTGAATTGGTAGGTCTGAGCATTCCTTGAAACCCAATGGATTAGTTGATCAGAGATAACACTTGATCCCCTACTCTAGCCATCATCCTCGAAGAGGATCAGTATCTGATTTAGTACCTTATTAGTAATGTCAATTTTGTTAGTGGTCAGTCAGTGTTGCTTGAGTTTTTACATTTTCACCCTGGATAGTTGTGAGGTAATTATTTGGAATTTGGTTTTATTTTATTTTATTGTCTAATAAAATGTCTTTGGTTATCTTATGCATTAAAATCAATTGCTAAGTAAAAGGTATACTTTGATAAATAAATATATAAATGTATATAAATAAATAATCATAGTTAATAGTAAAATAAATTTATAAATGTTAAAATTAATAAATAATAATAATAAGGTAATAAATAAAATATTATAAAGTTGGGTTATATAATTAATTATAAGGTGTGTGTAAACGTTGGGTAAATGGTTTTACCTGTTTGTGTAAAAATTGAATATCTATCATATTATATTATTATGATTTTAAATGAAAAGATTTTAATTAATTTAAAATCGACTATTGTGTTGTGATGGGAAGGACAAATTAACAAATTAAAAAATAACTTTAATCATTTTTATATTTTCTTGGGATTTCTTGTACAATAGACATCCTTCTTTTTCCTGTAAACATTTTGGTTTTGGGGGAATTCATTTAGTTCTTTTGGGGGAGAAAATTGTCTATAAAAAATTCTCTTATATGGTTGATTTTGCTGGGAATTATGGTTTTTGAAATTGGGATTGTGGAAATGGAGAAGTTGGAATTTTTAAAGCTTGGCATCAATCTTCGTCCCTGCCAAATATTGGATCCAGGTTGGATTTTAATCTGTTGTTACATTGCTTTTCTGAGTGTACAATTAATTCAATTTATTTTTCTTTCTACTTTCTGAAAATAAATGTTTAATTTTCTGCATAATGAATTATGAATCAAGGTTGTACTAGACCATAAATTCATATTTCTTTTACAATATATATATATATATATATATATATATATATATATTTACACACACATATATATTATAAATATGTTACTGCAGTTGACACAGTTTAGTAATGAATAATTTATATGTTGAATAGAAAATACGAAATATGCTATAGAGATGTCAACATTCTTGTCCAAAATTGGAATAGAAAGCAATAGAAATAAATTTAGGGAGATTTAACAATTTTTTTGAACAGCCTTGGTTGTGTGAGGGGTCATTGTTGTGGAGAGTTGTGCCCTTCCACAGGCCATGGTCTGTGGAGAGAGCACAACCCTTCCATAGTGGCACCCATGGGGTGGTTGTGTGCCCATTCTATCCAAGGTTTATCACTACTTTTCAGCCATGCATTTTGGAGTTAGATAATTTTTATGCCTTCATTTTATTAATAATATGATATATATGTATATATATTTATATATTATATTGTATTCTTGTTAAAAGTAAACAACGATTTCTTACATGTGATGGAAATTTGATAGATTATATTATGATTGTATTTTTATAAGATTTAGATATGTGATTTGATAATGTATAGTATGAATGTATTTTGACTATATATATATATATTATGGTATATAGCAAAATATTGGTTTTCTATAGGTGGTAGATTATATGTTTAGTGAGAAATAAAAATTTAATAAAATAATTTTAAATTAGGTAGCTATTGGTAAATTGAGTATTTAATTCATCGTAGATAAGTGAATTGGGTAAATAATTAATGTGAATTGATTTATTTCGTAAATAGATAGGTTATCTAATTTAAACGAATTAGAGTAAATATTAAATGATTTGGATTACTCTCTGTCAACTAATTAGTAAATAAATGTTGCTTATCTTTATAATAATTTAATAGTTGATATAATTACCATGTGAATGAATTAATTGGAATCTTGTTATTTTAATATTAATTAAAGTTGCAATTTAATGCTAGGGTTCCATAGTAACTAGTTCGATAGAGATGATGGTTTTATTAATGACATAGTTGTTCTTAAATATAATTATTTGTAGTGAATAATTCCTTATTTAAAGAATGTCTTCATGGCTATAATGTTATGATTGATTCTTGCGTTAAATAGTGTATCTTGTCTACTAGGCTAAGTGATTATGTAATTGTAAGGTTGATGCCATCTGTGTAGTGTATGCTTAAGGTTTTGTTCCATTGGGAAGTGTGCTTAGTATGTTTGTTTCCAAAGGCCTAGGAGGGGGTATATTTGTATGTATGGTCCTTAGGGTTGTTTAACCTTGGATGTGGTTGGCTATGTTGATGGTCATGTGTATTGTATGCACACAATCCCTAAGGGTGTTGCCTCCTATCTATGTATGGATTTATGAGATATTTTAATTTTATTCTATTGAAGGGTTTTCTAGTTGCAAGTAGAAGGAGTGGTTCTCAATGGGGGCCAGAACCCAAACTGGTTTCCAGGACAACCCATTGGAGGGTTTCTTAATCTAGTGATAACCTTAATAATGAATTAGGGGGATGGTTAGAATTCACATTAAGCAAGACAATGGATGCCTCACCCATTTCCTATAGTTCTCATATAGGCTAAGGATGGGTTGAGAAGGCCTAGTTGAAAATATCAACTTCCTTGTCCTCATGAAAGGAATTTTTGTTCCACATGTGTCACCCTATGGGCCCGAGACCTAGTGAGAGATTTACTAGGACAACCATAGATGTGGGCTAGGGTCTAGTGAAAGAGTGTCAAGACAACCCATGTTAGGACCATGCGATGACACCCCTCCCTATTGCAGTCTAGCACTCCCTAGTTGTATTTCCTATTTTTGTTGTGTGTGTGCCTCTAAAAGTGATGTTAGTGTTGCTAACAGTGGTGTTAGAGTCATGTTTAATCCCTTTCTTATGTTAGCCTATTTATTTCTTGATTTCCTGTTGGATGTGGGACCTTGTGTTATCTCCTAGCATGGGGGGTGGACCTCAAGGTTCCACATGGTCAGAAGGTTGGTGCTTTTTCTCCATTGGGTATTCTTACTACATGTTTGTGTGTGTTGAGGTTGATCATTACACTATGGACTCTGGTTCGTGTTCTAGTTGTGAAGTCATCCTATCATGTATTTGTATATTGGATTGTATTTCCATTTGTAACTCTTAATATAATCTGATGTAATCTTCCTACATGTACTAGAGGAATCAATGTTGTAATTATTGTAATGATGTAACAATTATTGATGATTCCTTCTTGTAAAGAGTATTGTAAAGTAATGCATCATTCACATGTTAGTTATCTAAAAAATGATCTTTTAATGTTGATTATCAATTGTTACTTTATGGAAGTGAGTCATATGATATCATTTAATTTGGTGCTTTAAAATGAACCTTACATATTAGATTGATCATGTCATCTTTATCGTTGATGAAATGTTCTTGAAATTTTGTTTTATGAGTAGCACAGTCGAGGAACATTAGAGCACTTACGACTAGATTATCATGTTATATTATGCATTCTATAGTTATCTTTTTAAAAATAAAAATAAAAAATTGTTCCACTAATTTGACCTAGTTTAGTGTTGTCCTCTGGGGTTCCTTGGCGGGGGTGTTGCACCTAGTATCAGAGCCAAGTTCTAAAACTAGGTACTCTTGTTTCATATGAGTCCATTATGTTGTCCTAGTTGTTTGAACTCTTGAGATTATGTTTTTCTCCTTTTTATCATCCTCACCTAAAAACCTTAGACTTGTCCTTTGGTGGTGTTTGTGTAGGAAGATGCATAGAGGTCGAGGTCGGGGTCATGGTAGAGGTTGAGGGGGTGGTCATGGGGCTAACCACTAGAACACCCCTTCTCAAGATTCCCATGAGGATGATCGTGAGGAACAACAGGTCTCTCATAGTGATCAAGGAAGTGGGGGTTAGAATTGTGGTCAGCTAAAGATAGTTAGAGCTCAGTTATATATTTTTCTTGAGGAGATTCTTTTCCACCTAGGCCCTAGACATGAGTGTAATCAGTAGGGGTAATTGAAGCACTCTGGGTACATGGATAGGGAGAGAGGAAGGTCTCCTAGGAGGAGAGATGTCGCAGTAGAGTAGGAGACTATTTTAGCAAGTCATATGATGGATCTCTTGAGGTCACACCCTCCTACCTTTGATGGTTCTAGTGGTGGCTTGGAGGCTAAGACATGGTTGATAGATTTGGAAAAGTGTTTTTCCATGCACCTGTATGATATTAACACCAAGGAAATATGTGCCATCATGCACCTTAGGGATTTTTCTTCTACATGGTGGTGGTTGGAGGAACATAAATTACATTTGGATATTGGTTTAGTTTCTTGGGAGATGTTTCTAGAGAGGTTCAGAGCTCACTTTTTGTTAGATCACTAGAGGCAATGTCGCATTGATGAGTTTTATGAGTTGAGGAAGATGGCTATGTCTATGGAGTAGTAAGAGCATATATTCTTTGAACTCAAGTAGTATAGAGGTATTGGTGATGATGAGACCATGTTGCTCCAACATTTTATTAGGGATTGGAATGCCCGTATTAGTGGGAGATTCTAAGTCTTTGAGCCAAATACCATGGAGGTGGTAGTAGAGAAGCCTTGATTAGTAGAGGAAACCTGGCCATCGTGCTAGGAGGATAGACAAGTGTGTGGATTGGAAGTGTGCCTTCTACAGGAATTGGGTGTAGAGGTGGTCAGTATTAGGTAAAAAGTTCCTCCAGGAGCCACCATGCACCTACTAAGGGTGGACAGTAGTAGTAGCATTCCTAGTCAAAACCTAAAAACTTTCAATTTCAGCAAGGTAGTGGTTCTCAATTTGGGAAAAATTGGAACTAGTAGTGAGGCAAGCATTATAATCAACTAGCCTATAGCACATAGTCTATAGTCAATAGAGGTAGCTTCTAGTAGTCTAGTATACCATCAAGTGGTAGGGGTATGGAAGAGGTACAAGATGTTTTTCTTACAGCCAACAAGTCCATGTCTAGCTAGGCAGTGTCCACCAAAGAGCACATCAAGATTTAGTCAGAGGTTGGTAGCCTTAGAGATGATAGTGGGTGATGCAAGTAGGTCTAATAGAGTGTTTTTAGTAGTTAATAACCACTAGGTAGAGCATCAGGGAATAGTTGTGGATACCATAGGTGTGTTGCAGGGTATTAGAATTTCTATCCATTTTTACTCTGGTACTTTTGATTCATTCATTTCCCCTTCTTTAGTGGAGCGATATGGGTTGGTGGCAGAAAAGTAGGGTTTTTGGCGGTAGGTTGAATTAGCCTCTGGAGCTAGAGTAGTAGTAGAATCCCTTGTGTATGGATGTGGGTTGAGGATTGGTACTCTCTTTACCACTGTTTATCTTCAAATCATACCCCTAGGATTTTATGACATAGTGTTGGGTATGGATTGGTTGGATGGTCATTGAATATTTATTGACTATTGGTGCAAATTAGTGTAGTATTTGGTTGATTCAGACAGGGAGGTAGATGTAGTTGGCATTCAAAGACCCATCTCTTTGCGTATGATTTTTGATATGCAATTAAAGAGATGTATGTGTCAAGGTTGCCAGTTTTTTGCTATGACAGTTAATGATTTGGAGTTAGGGGAGAGTCGAGAGGTGTCCCTCGATGATCATCCTATTCTTTGGGAGTTTGTGGATACCTTCCCCAATGAGATTCTAGGGATGCCACCTTATCGTGACATTGATTTTAGGATAGATCTGGTTCCTGAGGTGGAACCTATTTCTCGAGCTCCATATTGGATCACTACTTAGGAGCTTAAGGAGCTTCATTTGCAGCTAGAGTTGTTTTCTAAGGGATTCATTCATCCTAGTGTCTCTCCTTGGGGAGCACTAGTCATTTTTGTGAAGAAAAAGGATGGATCCCTTCGGTTGTGTATTGACTATTGGTAGTTGAATAAGGTGACTATGAAGAAAAAATATCCTTTGCCAAGGATTGATGACCTCTTTGATTAGATTAATGGATCTAAGGTGTTCTCGAAGATTGACCTAAAATTGAGGTATCATCAGTTGTGCATTTATGAGGTAGATATTCATAACACAACATTTTGCACTCGCTATGGGAATTATGAGTTCACCGTTGTACCATTTTGGTTGATGAATGCACCATTTGTGTTTATGAGCTTGATAAATGGAGTATTCCACACCTATCTTGATAGATTTTTCCTTGTGTTCCTAGATGACATTCTGATTTATTCAAGGAATATGGAGGAACACGGGGAGCATTTGCAGCAGGTATTATAGTGCATGAGGGAGAATGAGCTATATGCAAATTTGGAAAAGTGTGAATTATTTTAGATAGAGGTGAGATATTTGGAGCATGTCATTTTAGGAGAAGGTATTACCATGGATCCTTCAAAGATCTAAGACATCATGGATTAGCTCGAGCCCACTAATGTTTCAAAGGTTTGCAACTTTATGGGCTTAGTAGGTTATTATTGATGGTTTGTGCAGGTTTTTTTAAGGATATATCACCCTATCACTTCCCTTCAAAGGAAAGTGTTGATGTGTTTTTTATGCACCTCTCAACACAGCCAGTGCGTAGGTGCACTACCTCTCTTGAAAGACAATATTCCACAATCAAATTGCAGAACATTATCCCAAGGTCTCTAATGTCAGGTCTTGACAGTGCTTGGAATATCTCAGTTGTTTGATGTGATTTGCTGGAATCACAAGTCAGTCTTACATAGGTAATACAAAGCGTGGGAAGTTGGATCTTGGAATGGAGTTTTTAAGATTGGGATGCCATTGTGCATTTTACTGTAGGTTCAAACAACATTCATCAACTCCATTTTCGTCATTGGATTTAGCTTTACAATGTGCAATGAATCTTAGCATAGGTTGCTCATTAAATAAAAATGAAAAAAGGCAGGGAAGAGAGGAGGTTCCTTGATCTGCAACTAACTGTGAACAGTGATGATGGAGTACCTGCTATGAACAACTTCTTGAAACAATGTTCCACTTAACTAGAAATCTCATAGTATCATAGAACTTGTGCTATCTTCTAAGGCCTACAAATTTTCTGTTTGTCATTCACCATATACATGCATGAACAAAGATGAAAGTTTTGGAGCAGCTTCGACTTCAAGTCCAGACTAACTTTACACAGCTATCTACCATCAGCAAACAACAAAAAGTATGGACTAAGAGGTCATCAACATAACAGGAATTTTCATGATCACAGGACAGCAATCCTAAAATCTACCAAAGCAAGGAAATAGTTAACTAGAACAACAATAAAACCTAATTCAAACATCTAACAATGGAGGTTGAATCAAGCAACATGTGAGAAACTCAAAACATACGCCAAATCAATGTCTTTTTCTTTATAAATTTCTGCAGCATGCCTTTACAACAACTCAACTCAACTTTGCAAATGAGAGAAGAGTTCTATTTGTAGTGCCCAAAAGATCTAATGAATGGCCAAGATCAATTCATATTGTGTGGCTACGATTCATTACAAAATAGGGTTTGACCTACCCCCAATATATCTCAATTTAAAATACATCTGTCTTTTCCCTATTTTGTCCTCTAATGACAACACTATAGCACATTTGTCTTTTAGCGGATTGTTGTTTCACTGTAGCTACTCTTTAGGGAGTTCTTCATTTTTGGCGGGGTTGTCCTCCTGCCTCTTAGAAGCTGTGTACTCTATGAGCTTGAGGATGACTGCCTGGAGCTTGTCTATTTCCATGATTTCATATCGCAACACCTGGTAGCTCCATTATTTCACGTTGTCTTCCAGCTTCTTCCAATCCTCATCGTACTTTACGCCTTGGTCCCTAAATAGCTCTGATTGATTGAAGGCACAGGCAGTAAAACTCATGAATTCCACTGTGATTTCACCAGCATTCCCATCCTTCATCTTTTCCTGGAAGTAGGGCTTTATCTTCTTCGGATCCATTTGCACTGTGGGCATGTCATAGTCCGTCATTAGCTTGAGATAACGAGCGCGCTCTACCATAATTTCTTTGATCCATTCGATGTCCGGGTCCACCTTGCTCATGATTTGTTCCAGTCTTTCCCTCCGGTTGTCAAAGTCCCGCTGCCACACATCCATTAGCCAGTGATCGTCTTTCTTAAATGCAAGCTCTCTTTCCCACGTGGCTTCTGGCATCTAAAGGATAGCTTCGATCCTCAGAAAGGTGGAGCCGTAGGTCACAGGGAAGTCAATGTAGAGCTTCCTCGTGCCCTCTAGAGACTGCAGCAGATCTAAGAACTTGTTGGTTGTTCGCACAGCCTAGCTAATTCCCATGTTTCCAACATATGAGACTTGTCAGAACCAGTCCTCTGTGGTCTTTTCCAAGTTCTTCCTTCTTTCCATCTTATCAATCTTCTCCTTGGATAGCAGCTGGGGTGCAGCTGTGGATGTGGTAGGCAGGTCGTCCACTGAAGACCATTGTTGTATGTAATCTGTTAAGGCCGTGACCTGTGCCTTGAGCTAATCCTTCGAGATTTTATCATGTTTTATCAAATGCACCACTGTAGCCACTGACTCCTCAAGGTGCCCAACTTTCTGCTCTCTGGTGGCGGTCCCCAAGTCGATGGTGGAGATGTTGTAACTTATCCTAGCTTGCCCAATCATAGGAATTTCTATTTGTGCTGCTCGAGACCTAGACGTATCTATCGTCACCCTGGATCGGACTTTGGGCTTCTTCTCCTTCTTTGTCGTGATTTGAGCCCCAGCCAAGATGGCCTCTAATCTTGCCCTTGGGTCTTTTAATACATGGGTTTTTCTTTCAAACTGCCTCTCTAACCATTCAAGCACAACAGATTTCCCTTTAGGTGAATCATGACCACCCTCACCCTTCTCGATAAAGGCCAAGAATTCTACTCCTTTTTCCTCTGCAAACTTTTCTTTCTGCTTGGCAACATCTCCATCCTCCTCGGAATCTTGGATGAACATGAGGCATTTGATAGGAAGCATGGTGGAAAATTGTTGTATGGGACTTCCTTTCTCTACCATCTCCTCCTCTTTCTTTTCCTCGGCATGTGCAATCTCGTGCACATGTTCTACTAATTGCCTAACTTCGAGGCTCTCAACAGTTTGGGTCCCACCCCTAGCTTTGTCTTCTTACTGTTGCTCTTCTTCTTCAAGGGGTGGCTTTTCTTCCTCTGATTTACTGTCCTTTGGCTACCGGGCCAGTTCTTCTTCAATGTCATCGTGAAAGGCCTGCACGATTACCCTGCCACCCAGGCTACCTTCCTCATCCCCACTCTCCGAGGAACTAGTTCCCTCTTCTTCATAGGCCACCTTGTCAATTACTCGGTGCTCATATTTATAGTTGCCAGAGGGAGTGATGTGGTTGGTGACATGGCAGCGGAGGAAGGGGGTGAGGTCATGGCAGAAGAGGAGTCAGCAATTATTATAGACTCGGTTGGAGGTGAAGGGGCGAGATGGATAGAAATGTCCACTGCTGGCGGGGATGTGGCAATCATACCTAGAGAGGTAGGTGGCACAGTGGTAGGGGCAGGGAGAGCCAAGAGAGATTCTAATTGATCTGTACCCTTCACCTCTTCTTCCTGAGTTGAGGGTTGTTCCGTGGTGCTCCCCGCTTGTTTAAGCCTTTTGGAGGGTGAGCCCCCCGCTTCTTTCCTCACATAGACCTTGGAGTCTGGAGATTGTTCTGTTTCTGTGTAACGCCCGTCATGCAAACCCCAGAGAACACACACAATGCAAATAACATTAAAGCATAATCGCATAACACATTACATTACACACTTAGTTCTCTAGGGCATGTGAGGTTACATCGTAACAACTAAACATAAATAAAGATAAAGATTACAACATAACCATTTATATTATAATAACCATGAATAAGGATACATCTAATAACCATGATGCAAGAATAATAAACATCACATAATACAACCATAGAAATCTCTTAATAAAGATACAAAAGATCCTAACTATTACATCATCGTTTAAATATTTCATTACAATCTCTTAATAAATGAATTACATTGAATTTCCCAACATGGGGAATGATACAAGAACAATGACATCTGAAATACAAGGTGAATACTAGTACAACTCCAACTGCAAAAATGCTGAGAAGACAGGATGCTGATGGGGAACCCAACAGGTGCGGAGCACGTTCCACCCAACCATGTGAATTACAAGTAACTCACCCCCCATGCTTAGAGGTGACAAGGAAGAGAACCCGACCATGAATGCCAAACCGACTCATGAACAACATAGTACAAACTCAAATACAACTCAAGGCATACAATGAAACAACCATCAATGTTCACAAATCACATAACAAGTTAAAGCTATGAAACTCATCACAATTAAATAAAGCATTACAAATAAAACAAGTAACTAAATAATAATCATAAACCAAAATTCACAAGAATCATAAAACAATATTAAGAATACAATATCCAGAGGTGACAAGAAATAAGAACAAGGGTGTCTAGTGGAGAGTGTCATCGCATAGCTCTCATGGGATTCTCCTAGCCCTTCCTCCAACTGAGGCGCCGACACCCATCTATGGATCTCCTGGCCCTTCCTCCTAACTGAGGCGCTGACACCATAGGGTAGCTAATGCGGAGCCGATAATCTCTCATGAAGACGAGATTACGACTTTTCCAACCATGGCCTTCTCAATCTATCACTAGTCTATAATAGCCCTAATGCATAGACGAGGAATCCAATGTTTTATTATCTTGTGTGTTTTACTACCCATCCCCCTAAATTCTATTGTTTAGGTTATCACTTGTTTAACTACTCTTACATGGGTTATCCTGAGCCCTTCCTCATTCAGAGGCACAGGTGCCCACGAAGAGCCACTCTCCCTAAAACCCCTAACATAATCAAAGCAGGCAAGGGTTGAACTAACACATATAAAGCATAAAACCAATACTAGACACACGAGGCATTAACCCTCTCGTACTTACTCATAACCAAAAGTCTTAACAAAACCGTTCAACCCTTCCACACATAAAACCAATAACTCCAAAAGCATAACCAAGACGAGAATAACATTCTAAAATAACAAGCCTCTGGGACAAGGTTTCACAAACAACAACGGTTCCCACATCGACAACACTAAACAAAGAAAACCATAACATATAAAAGAAAAACTTGGATTACATTTGTAAGATTGCACCATTAACTTTCATTCCCAAACAAATAACTAAATTAGTACACCAAAAATTGATCATTAAAAGATTGCATGTCTTAACCATAACCAAATACATTTGTCTCGATATAATCCGCAACAACAAATTAAAGCTTATTTTCTATTTAAAATATTTGTTCAACCAAATCGAATAATAAAATAATGCCTTCAAAAATATAAATACCTAAATATAAACATTATCTAACATTTTGAATAAACTACAAAAATTACATCTTAAAAATGTAATAACTTAATGTTAAAATTAAATAATTACAATTACCCTATATATAATAACACTAATTAACTTTTTTAAATGTAATACCAAAAAAAAATTACATTTTAAACTAAACTAATATTAAATAAAATAATTATAATTTCTTTTTAAATAAAATAAATTATAATTATACTATTTATTAAAATAAAATATATACACCAATATATATATATAAATATAAATAAAAATAAAATTATAAAATTTAATAAAACTTTCATAATACAAGGCCTTTCGGCCACATTAGACTGTAGCCATATGGCTACATGGCTGTGCACAACAGTCATTATGACTGCTGCGCGTAGTAGTCATTATGAGTGCTGCGCACAACAGTCGTCAAGACTATTGTGGCAGCCACATAACCGCAGACCAATGGGGAAGGTAGGGGGGTTACGGCCAATGCCATCTCTCCCCGTCCTTCAATGAATACAATTTATTTTATTTCATTTTTCTTTAAAAAAAAGAAAACAAAACAAACTTCATTTGCACGGTACAGAATATAGATTTCAAAAATTCTAATTTTTTTACAGAAAGAAAACAATTCATTCGATCTACTCCAATATAAAGAAATTTCAAAAAAAAAAAAAATGATTTCAATGAAGAAAAATATAAAGCTATATATATAATTATATATATACGAAATCTCACTATGTATATATATATTTAATATATATATATATATTTCAATGAATATACAAAAATATATATACAGTTACCTAAACACAGAGAACACAATTTTCTGTGTAACATAAAGAATAATCATATATTTAAAATACATATTATTGATTATCAAAATAATATTTCAAATCCATTAAAATGCAAGGATTGTTCTTTTCCACAGGAATAACAGAGAGATTGAGTATATCCAAATGAAATTCAAAGAGTTTCTTTTCAGTTTGTTTGCAAAACATGATTTTCTAAATTCAACAAGAATTTTCCTTTCAAAGAAGACCTATTTGTTTATTCATTTTTTTATCTTGAAGAAATCATTTTAATCTAATTCACAAAAGATTTTCTTTTTCAAACAAAGATTGATTATAAAACACCCCTTTATTCCTTTTACAGAAAACAATTAAGAGAAGAGAGTGGAACCTAGAGTCCTGCGCTCTCGAGAATCTGATGAAGCTGGTTTCTGACGGCCTTTACGAAGAGCTCCTCCTTCCTGCTTCGAATCTCCTCTGAATAACCGTGCTCAAATCTTGAACCTGATCCTTTGTTCAAAAGACTCCAGAATAACAAGTAACAGATTCCAAATCCCTTTCTAGAACTCTCCTCAAAATATAGCAAAAGATTGAAAAATATTTTTCCCAGATTCAAAAATACATAATCAATAACTTGTGCAACTTTTGTATCACTAATCTTTTGTGTGTGAGAAAACTCACAAAATTCCTAATTAAATAAAAGATATTGTCCATTTCTTCCAAAAACTCTAAAAAACAAAAAAAAAAGAAAATACTTCTTTAAAAGCAAGCTTTTCAGTCAGATCTGCATTCTCATTTGTTCTCACAACTTTTTCCATTCTTTTTTTTTTTTGTTTTAATTTCTATTTTTAAACCTTACTTGCACATCACATTATCTATTTAATTTAAATAATTTATTCTAATAATTATCCTCAACAAGATAATTAATTAAAATAAATAACACACAATTTAATATTATAATTATCACACAATAAAACTCATGACTTTTAAAAATAAATAAATCATTTAAATATTTAAATACAATTTAATCTAACATTAAAATAAACAATTATTTCCATCATTTAAATCAAATACACCACAACATATAAAGTACCAACATTAATTAAAATATGACAAAATACAAAACACAAACTAGAAATAACGACAATTACAAAAATGAACAATACCAATCAAACAAGACGATCTGACATCATGGGACAGGATGACTTCATTGTCACCTCTGTTTCAACTTTATACCATTGGGTTATTGGTGCTCGCCCTGTCCTACCGAAGCAGGTGGAATCGAGACTCTGTACCTACAAATCCTTCATACAAACGAAGTCGTGTACATGTGCACACATATATATAAAATCAAAGCATTAAATCAAAGCATTGCATTGTGAGAAGGAATCGCAGCGTAACAGAGCACTCACAAATGAGTGATGCTACACTGTCCTTCATCACATCTATCCTAACAATTATAATATAACTGATAAAATAATATTTATAAACTAACAATTCATCTCATGACATGTAATTTATTAAATCACTGCATCATAATATAATTCTGAAAATCAACTAACATCACCAACCATAATGTCATATGAAATAATCATATCCTCAAGTGTATAAGCATATCACGAACAATCTACTAATCAAAGCACCAAACCAAACAATAATAGTATCATCACAGTATCAATGTATCAAATCAAAGCATACAAACTACTGAGTCCAACTAGCAACTAGGAGGCTTATTACATCCTCCCCCCCTTAAATCCGACTTACTCCTGTAAGCTAGAAAACAAGTAGGGGTAGGATTATTTAATACGGGAAGCATCCTCCCATGTCGCTGAAGTCTCATCATTGGGATCCCACTGGACCCGCACCTGCTCAATATCCCTAGCTTTGAGAATGAGTCTCCTGTTCTAAACCACGGCCACGGGCTCTAGAGCTAGCTACCCGTCCTCGACCTGTAGAGCATTCCAATCAAGTACATGAGTAACATCAGGGAAATATGGTCTAAGAACTGATACATGAAAAACATCGTGAATCCGTGACAGACTAGGTGGCAAGGGTAGGCGATAGGCAATAGGACCAATATGCTCTAACACCTCGAACAGACCCACAAAACGGGGTGCAAGCTTAGAACCCTTTCCATAATGAATAGGGCTCTTCCGAGGATGAACTCAAAGAAACACTCGATCACCTACTACAAACTGCTGATCAACTCTATGTGCATCAGCAAACTTCTTCTGCCTATCTTGAGCTGCTACCAGATGCTCTCAGATGCGAGTTACCTGCTGCTCCATATCCTGAAGTATCTTGGGTCCAAGAAGAACCCTGTCCTCCAATCGATCCCAGCTCAAAGGGGTACGACAAGGATGACCATACAAAGCCTGAAATGGAGCCATGCCAATCGAACTATGATAGCCATTATTATAGGAAAACTCGACCAAATGAAAATAATCCTCCCAACAAGATTGTTGGTCCATGACATACATGCGAAGCATATCCTCAAGCACCTAATTGACTATCTCAGTCTGACCATCTATCTCCGGATGGTAGGCAGAACTAAAATTTAACTTAGTCCCTAAGGACTGCTGCAAAGATGTCCATAATGCAGATGTGAATACCGGATCTCTATCAGAAATAATCCTGTGCAGTATCCCATATAATCTAAAAATATCTTCCATGAACACCCTAGCCACCACTGAAGCAGTATAGGAAGATTGAATAGGAGAGAAATGGGCTACCTTGGTCAACCTGTCAACAGTGACCATGATAGCGTCGTGTCACCTGGAAGACATAGGCAACCCGACAATAAAATCCATAGAAATGATGTCCCACTTCCACTCTGGAACAAGATGAGGCTACAACAAACCTACTAGATGATGATGCTCGGCCTTAACTCTCTGACATTCTAGACACCTAGCCACAAAATCAGCAATGTCATGCTTCATTCCTGCCCAAAAATAGAGTGAGCGAAGATCAGCGTACATTTTCTTAACTCCAGGATGTGCCAAATAAGGAGCTCTATGAGCTTCATTCAAGATTAGGGTGCAAAGACCCTCTGTAGGAGGTACATACATTCGGCCTGCATAATGCAAAACACCATCCAAGTCCAAAGAATAACCAGCAAATTTTCCTTCCAATACTTTGCCCGACTCAAACTCTGATTTCACTATTTGATACCAATCATCTGAAGAAAGAGCTGAGATAATCTGACTCTTCAAGTCAACCTCAAGAGCCACATCAGAAATCTCATGCTTGTGTCTACTCAACACATCTGCCACCACATTCTCCTTACCTTGAATATATTTTACTTCAAAATCATACTCGCACAAGAATTCCATCCACCTCCTCTGCCTTGCATTCAGATTCAGCTGTGTAAAGATGTATTGCAAACTACGATGATCTGTATGCAACTCGAACCAATGCCCTAGGAGAAAGTGTCACCATCTTACCAAGGCTTGCACAACTACGGCTAACTCCAAATCATGAGTGGGGTAATTGAGTTCATGATCCTTCAGTTTCCGTGATTCATAAGCAATCACTCGCCCTTCCTACATTAACACGGCCCCCAAGCCTTCCAAAGAAGCATCCGTACAAACAACAAAATCACCTGTCGGATCCGGTACTGCTAAGATTGGAGCACTAGTCAGCTTGTCCTTCAGATTCTGAAAAGCTGACCGACATTGATCTGACCATAGAAACTTCTTTCCCTTTCTCTGTAAAGAGGTGATAGGGTGAGCCAACCTAGAAAAGCCTTGGACGAACCACCTATAATATCCTACAAGTCCCATGAAGCTACGAATTTCTGAGACATTTGTGGGTGCAGGCCAATCCACAATGGCCTGAATTTTTGTAGGATCAACTAAAATTCCTTCACCTGAAATCACATGACCCAAATACTAAACTTTAGTCTTATAAAAGTCACACTTTTTAAGATTGGCAAACAACTGATTACCCCTTAAGCACTACAACACCTGTTTTAGATGTTCCTCATGTTCCTCCATCGACCTAGAATAGATCAGAATGTCATCAAGAAACACAAGAACGAATTTATCCAAGTATGTACGGAATACTCCATTCATTAGACTCATAAAGACCGAAGGTGCATTTGTTAACCCGAACGGCATCATAGTGAACTCGTAATGTGCGTATCAAGTTCGAAATGATGTTTTGTGAATATCTGCATCTGCAATCCTCAACTGATGATATCCCGATTTGAGATCAATCTTAGAGAACATCTTTGCCCCTTTTATCTGATCGAAAAGATCATCAATTTGGGGTAATGGATATCGGTTCTTCACTGTTACCTTGTTCAATTGTCTATAGTCAGTACACAAGCGAAGAGAACCATCCTTCTTCTTTACGAATATCATAGGTGCTCCCCAATGGGAAACACTTGGGCGGATAAAGCCCTTAGAGAACAATTCTTCCAGCTGCAGATGGAGTTCTTGAAGTTCCTGCATTGTCATCCGATACAGAGCTCGAGATATTGGCTCGACTCTAGGTACCAGATCAATCCTGAAGTCTATATCTCGCTTTGGCGGCATACCAGGTATCTCTTCTAGAAACACATAAAAAAACTCCTTAAGGAGAGGACATTGATCCAATGACACCCCTCGACTATCCTCTGACTCCAAGTCACTCATAGATACTGCAAAGAGCTGACAACCCTATCAGAAGTACCTTTTGAGCTGCATGGCAGAGATCATTCACAATGAAATGGGTCTTTGAACACCCACGATCTCCACCTCCCTTTCGGAATCATCTAAGCACTGCACCACTTTACGACGACAATCAATCATAGCACGGTGTGCACCCAACCAATCCATGCCCAAGACAACATCATATGAGCTGAGTGGTAGGATTCTGAGATTTAATTTAGTTGACAAAGCTCCTATACTCAAACTACAATCCCGCACAAGCTTCTCTACAACGAGCTTTGACCCTGAAGCCAACTCAACTTGCCATTTCACGCCTTGACTAGTTGCCACCAGTCCACATCGCTCAACCACTAAAGGAGATATAAAGGAATCAGATGCACCAGAATCAAAAAGTATAGAAATGCTAGAATCATGTAACAAACCTGAAGTCTCAATGATGGTGCTCTGGTGGTCTTCCTTCCAATTATCCACTGGAGCAAATACACGATGAGATCTACCTACATCACCTACTGTCGACTCTAATCTAGCTGGCCTCTGATTAAAACCTAAAGTGTTCTTTTGAGGACATAATCTGGTAATGTGCCCCTACCAAAACCTCTGCCCCCTAATGGAGCATTTGACTACTGAAAACTCCCTCAACTCGATGCTGACTGGAAACTAGGTGCAGGCTGTGCAAATCGTTCCTAACAAAACCGGTTCCTATTTCGATCCCTACGAAACTGAGAATTGCCCCTTGCTGAGATTGAGTGTTCTTCTGTCTCGACTGCTGCTGCTGATGACCCCCTTTCGAGGGTGGGTACCTATTCCTAGAAGATCCTGCTCCCTGTGACTACCCTCCATGAGTAACATAACCAGGTGTGGGCGTACTGCCAATCTGTACTCCGATGTGACCACCCAAGGCCATGGCCAAATTTTCCTCTACTAAATGAGCCTTCTCAACTGCCATTTCCATTGTCTTCAGCTCGAAGACTCATACACCACCACTGATGCGGGCATTTAAGCCCCGAACAAAATGTTGCACCAACATGTCTTCATCGTGGCTAATCCCTGCATACTGCTTCAACTCATAGAAGCACCTCTCATACTGCTCCACTGACATAGACAACTGCTTGAGATCATGAAACTCGTCAGCCCTGTGCTGCCTCCAATGGTCTGAGAGGAAACAAGCTTTGAACCTGTCTAGGAACAACTCCTAAGTGACCATACTGATATCAAGGTGTAATTTTTGTTCTTCAAGACGCCACCAAGTAGATGCAAAGCCTTGTAGATGCATAACCGCGCACCAAGCCTTGGTATTGCTACCGTAGGGGTGCATGGTGAAGCAACGATCTAAGTCAATTAGCCAAGTTTTGGCTTCCAAACTGCCTTGAGACCTATCAAAAGTGGGAGGGTGTGCCCTCATCAGATCTCTCATATGGCCTGCTATGACTACATCCTAAACCACATCTGTATCCCTTCGCCTTGGCAACCTTTCTCTCTCTCTCTCTCCACTTGGTGCACCTCATCTGGCCTGGGTCCCAATCGGTCAAGAATCTCTCCAAGTATATGCTATAACTGACCATCTAAACCAGCATGTGCTGGATTCTGGCCACCTAATGGAATGCTGTGAAGACTCTGTTGTTCCTCATGCTCGAAACCTTGGGAACTAGGAACTGAGGGACTTCACCGGTTTTCTCTATGGCCGGCACCACGGCCTCTTGCTCGGCCACGTCCTCTACCTCGAGTCATAATTCTGTGCAACAAGATAAAGGTACATGTGAGCTCAAAATTCAAACACAAGGTTGCCTAATGGACTTAACTACCCAGAGACCCCAGTGTTTGCAACCTTGGCTCTGATACCAAGTTGTAACGCCCGTCGTGCAAACCCCAGAGAACACACATAATGCAAATAATTTTTTTTTAAAACAATTAAATTAAACATGCAAATAACATTAAACCATAATCACATAACACATTACATTACACACTTAGTTCTCTGGGGCACGCGAGGTTACATGGCAACAACTAAATGGAAATAAAGATAAAGATTACAACATAACCATTTATATTATAATAACCATGAATAAGGATACATCTAATAACCATGATGCGAGAATAATAAACATCACATAATACAACCATAATAAATCTCTTAATAAAGATACAAAAGATCCTAACTATTACATCATCGTTTAAATATTTCATTACAATCTCTTAATAAATGAATTACATTGAATTTCCCAACATGGGGAATGATACAAGAACAATGAAATCTGAAATACAAGGTGAATATTGGTACAACTCCGACTGCAAAAATGCTGAGAAGACAGGATGCTGATGGGGAAGCCAATAGGTGCAAAGCACGTTCCACCCAACCATGTGAATTACAAGTAACTCACCCCCCGTGCTCAGAGGTGACAAGGAAGAGAACCTGACCATGAATGCCAAACTGACTCATGAACAACATAGTACAAACTCAAATACAACTCAAGGCATACAATGAAACAACCATCAACGTTCACAAATCATATAACAAGTTAAAGCTATGAAACTCATCACAATTAAATAAAGCATTACCAATTAAACAAGTAACTAAATAATAATCATAAACCAAAATTCATAAGAATTAGAAAACAATATTAAGAATACAATATCTAGAGGCGACAAGAAACAAGAACAAGGGTGTCTAGTGGAGAGTGTCATCGCATAGCTCTTATGGGATTCTCCTAGCCCTTCCTCCAACTGAGGCACCGACACCCATCTATGGATCTCCTGGCCCTTCCTAATAACTGAGGCGCTGGCACCATAGGGTAGCTAATGCGGAGCCGATAATATCTCATGAAGATGAGATTATGACTTTGCCAACCATGGCCTTCTCAATCTATCACTAGTCTATAATAGCCCTAATGCATAGACGAGGAATCCAATGTTTTATTATCTTGTGTGTTTTACTACCCATCCCCCTAAATTCTATTGTTTAGGTTATCACTTGTTTAACTACTCTTACGTGGGTTATCCTGAGCCCTTCCTCATTCTGAGGCGCCGACACCCATGAAGAGCCACTCTCCCTAAGACCCCTAACATAATCAAAGCAGGCAAGGGTTGAACTAACACATATAAAGCATAAAACCAATACTAGACAGACGAGGCATTAAACCTCTCACAATTACTCATAACCAAAAGTCTTAACAAAACCGTTCAACCCTTCCACACATAAAACCAATAACTCCAAAAGCATAACCAAGACAAGAACAACATTCTAAAATAACAAGCCTCTGGGACAAGGTTTCACAAACAACAATGGTTCCCACATAGACAACACTAAACAAAGAAAACCACAACATATAAAAGAAAAACTCGGATTACATTAGTAAGATTGCACCATTAACTTTCATTCCCAAACAAATAACTAAATTAGTACACCAAAAACTAATCATTAAAAGATTGCAAGTCTTAACCATAACCAAATACATTTGTCTCAATATAATTCACAACAACAAATTAAAGCTTATTTTCTGTTTAAAATATTTGTTCAACCAAATCGAATAATAAAATAATGCCTTCAAAAATATAAATACCTAAATATAAACATTATCTAACATTTTGAATAAACTAGAAAAATTACATCTTAAAAATGTAATAACTTAATGTTAAAATTAAATAATTACAATTACCCTATATTTATATAATAACACTAATTAACTTTTTTAAATGTAATACCAAAAACAATTACATTTTAAACTAAACTAATATTAAATAAAATAATTATAATTTCTTTTTAAATAAAATAAATTATAATTATAATATTTAATAAAATAAAATATATACACCAATATATATATATATATAAATATAAATATAAATAAAATTATAAAATTTAATAAAACTTTCATAATACAAAGCCTTTCGGCCACATCAGACTGTAGCCGTATGGCTACATGGCTACACACAATAGTCATTATGACTGTTGCGCACAGTAGTCATTATGACTGCTACGCACAGCAGTCATTATGACTGCTGCGCATAGTAGTCGTCAGGACTGCTATGGTAGCCACATAACTGCGGAGCAATGGGGAAGGTATGGGGGTTATGGCCAATGCCGTCCCTCCCCGTCCTTCAATGAATAAAATTTATTTTATTTCATTTTTCTTTAAAAAAAAGAAAAAAAAACAAACTTCATTCACACAGTACATAATACAGATTTTGAAAATTCCAATTTTTTTATAGAAAGAAAACAATTCATTCGATCTACTCCAATATAAAGAAATTTCAAAAAAAACAAAACGATTTCAATGAAGAAAAATATAAAGCTATATATATATAATTATATATATACGAAATCTCACTATGTATATATATATTTAATATATATATATATTTCAATGAATATACACAAATATATATACAATTACCTAAACACAAGGAACACAATTTTCTGTGTAACATAAAAAATAATCATATATTTAAAATACATATTATTGATTATCAAAATAATATTTCAAATCCATTAAAATGCAAGGATTTTTCTTTTCCATAGGAATAACAGAGAGATTGAGTATATCCAAACGGAATTCGAAGAGTTTCTTTTCAATTTGTTTGCAAAACATGATTTTCTAAATTCAACAAGAATTTTCCTTTCAAAGAAGACCTATTTATTTATTCATTTTCTTATCTTGAAGAAATAATTTTAATCTAATTCACAAAAGATTTTCTTTTTCAAACAAAGATTGATTATAAAACACCTCTTTATTCCTTTTATAGAAAACAATTAAGAGAAGAGAGTGGAACCTGGAGTCCTGCGCTCTCGAGAATCTGATGAAGCTGGTTTCTGACGGCCTTTACGAAGAGCTCCTCCTTCCTGCTTCGAATCTCCTCTAAGTAACCGTGCTCAAATCTCGAACTCGATCCTTTGTTAAGAAGACTCTAGAATAACTAGTAACAGATTCCAAATCCCTTTCTAGAACTCTCCTCAAAATATAGCAAAAGATTGAAAAATATTTTTCCTAGATTCAAAAATACATAATCAATAACTTGTGCAACTTTTGTATCACCAATCTTCTGTGTGTGAGAAAACTCACAAAATTCCTAATTAAATAAAAGATATTGTCCATTTCTTCCAAAAACTCTAAAAAAACAAAAATAAAAGAAAATAATTCTTTAAAAGCAAGCTTTTCAGTCAGATTTGCATTCTCATTTGTTCTCACAACTTTTTTCATTCTTTTATTTATTTTTTTGTTTTAATTTCTATTTTTACAACTTACTTGCACATCACATTATCTATTTAATTTAAATAATTTATTCTAATAATTATCCTCAACAAGATAATTAATTAAAATAAATAACACAATTTAATATTATAATTATCACACAATAAAACTCATGACTTTTAAAAATAAATAAATCATTTAAATATTTAAATACAATTTAATCTAACATTAAAATAAACAATTATTTCCATCATTTAAATTGAATACACCACAACATATAAAGTACCAACATTAATTAAAATACGACAAAATACAAAACACAAACCACAAAAAATGACAATTACAAAAATAAACAATACCAATCAAACAAGATGGTCTGACATCATGGGACAAGATGACTTCATTGTCACCTCTGTTTCAACTTTATACCGTTGAGTTATTGGTGCTCGCCCTGTCCTGCTGAAGCAGGTGGAATCAAGACTCTGTACTTGCAAATCTTGCATATAAACGAAGTCATGTACATGTGCATACATATATATAAAATCAAAGCATTAAATCAAAGTATTACATTGTGAGAAGGAATCGCAACATAATAGAGCACTCGCAAATGAGTGATGCTACACTGTCCTTCATCACATCTATCCTAACAATTATAATATAACTGATAAAATAATATTTCTAAACTAACAATTCATCTCATGACATGTAATTTATTAAATCACTGCATCATAATATAATTCTGAAAATCAACTAACATCACCAACCACAATGTCATATGAAATAATCGTATCCTCAAGTGTATAAGCATAATCACCAACAGTCTACTAATCAAACCACCAAACCAAACAATAATAGTATCATCACAGTATCAATGTATCAAATCAAAGCATACAAACTACTAAGTCCAACTAGCAACTAGGAGGGTTATTACATTTGGTCCCCTTTCTCTTCTTGGATCTGGTGAGCGAAGGAGACTTGGAGGTCCCACCGGTAGAAGTGGTGGCAGTGGCATCCTCTGTGGCACTTGGCTCACTTTTGAGCCCTTCGTACGTCAAAAATTACCCCTTGCTGCTTTAATTGAGCCAACGGCCCATCGACCCATTCCTTAGTACGAGCCAAGATTGGCTTAGTTATAGTGTTGAGGTCATCAACCTCCTGCTCATCCCAGTCAATTGATGGTATCAGTAAATTGGCGACTGTAGGGTACCTGGGGTGCATTATGGTGCTCTCGTCTTCCTTGACTTGATCCGGTATGGGGAAAGGCTGCACCCTCCTTACAAACAGCATAGTCATCCACATATAGTGCCTTGCCCGTACCTCTTTGTCATCCTGGCAATCCCCCCAGAAGTCTTCAATGTGATGCAGATGGGCGTACCCTGGTCCCAATACCTTCCTGACGTGGCCATGCGGGTCTATCCTTGGGCGAGTAGTGTGTAGGTAGAAATGGTAATCTTTCAGCTCTTTCTCAGAGTTACCAACACACTAGGAAGTTTGCAGCCTATACATGCCTTGGCCCAAAGTCATCGGATAAGAAATCCCTACTATGTGCTTGCTGCTGAAGATTGCTTGTATGTGTTAGAGTTGCCGGGAAAGCTCCAGGAGGATGATCCAGTCATTGGGGTATCAAGGCAACCTGTTTGGCCTTTCAGTGAAGCCCTAGGCACGGATGTACGTGAACTTTAGGTACTGGATAAAGAGAAAGGCATACTGTTTCAAAAGTGCCCTGGCACTATGGGAGACCCTCCTCTCAAAGTCTCCGGCAATCAACCTAATAATATGGCCAATGAAGGCATCGTTTACTCTACAGTATTCCTTTTTGAAGTTTCGGTACTGGAGCTATGGAAACCTATCGTATTCCTTGAGTTTTCGCCCCTACTCCTGACTGGGTGCGACAAACAACCTGCTGTACTATCTTCGATCTGCCAAGGAATAGACAAGATAGGAAATCATATAAAATTTGGAGCTCTTCTTCACGTTGATGAATTGCTCATGGAAGCAGTTGCTTATTATATCTCCCCAATAGAATGAAGTCTTTGTGGTGACATCCTCATTCCCCTGAAGAATCTGCTCAACGAAGTACACCATCCATTCCTGAAAGTAGGTGGCAGTAGGAAGACCCATAACTCTGCTTAACATGGTGACCAAGTCGTGCTAATCTTCGTGGAAGTCACTGCGAAAGAGTTCTTAAGGAACCTTCGCAGCACTGCCCCACTTCTCTTTGAGCCAATGCTGATTTATTAGCTTCTTACATCCTGTCAGATTATCATCCCATGCTGCTTGGCATTCTTCTATGTTGGACGCTTCCATTTCTTTGGATGTGGGAATGTGGAAGGTTTTTGTGATCCCCTCAGGTGACATATCAGCAAGAATGTTGCCCTCTCTATCAACGATTGTTCTTGTGCTGGCTTGATATACTTCCCAACAAGCCATGACCAACTCGGGGGCCACGAGGGATGGAGGGAATCCAGAAGCCTTTGCAATTCTGCTTTGCATTATCAACCTTACATTTTTGGTCATTAGACTGACCCTGACCCTTTGTGTGAATTCGTCAATATTAACGTGGCTTATGTTGGTATCAGTGAACTCCTTCCAATCCATGGTGACTTTTGAGTGCATAGGCTCACCCTAAAATTGGTACTTCATCTAGTCCTTGTCCTCTTTCCCTCAAGGATTTTTTCCTGACTTTTTCCTTTTGTCCTTCTCGACGGGTGCTGCTGAAGGCCCGCACTCAATTCCATATATCCTGCAAGCAAAGGTGTAGTCAACATAATAGATCACAAAAGCATTCATGTTAGCTGAAATTCTAAAGATGACATCCATTTTAAACAATCCATCTATTTAAGCACAACATGATCTTTATCTCCGGATATCATTGATCTTTAGATTAAGGGCATTTGAACAGTTTGGGCCTGGAGGGCCAGAATTCCTCGACAGTAATGTTGTTTGGAAGGGAAAAAGGGGCGGAGGGCTCCCGAAGATTCCCTTCAGTCAGATTTTAGCAATTTGAGAGGTTCATAATGAAGAGGACCGAAATTAAGCACATGGGTCAAAGTTAGATTTCAGATTTCAGCTCATTTGGATCACTTTAGGAGAATCTGGAAGTCCTAGGCCAGAGAGTCGTCTGGAGATGGCAGTTTGAATAGCAGACTGAATATGGAATTCTAGAGACGAAACTCTGGGGTCTGGGGTCCAGTAGGCCATAGGGTAACCACCAGTTTGTGACTTTACTTCTTCATCGTTCGGGTCTGTGGCACTAGGGAGGCATTTGTCTTTCTCCGTTTGTGACGGAAAATGTTGGATGGAAGTCCAAAAGGGAGCCCGGCAGTAAGGGCCCAGTGGGTTAAAGTTCAGGTGAGGCCTAGATGTCTTGCCGACAGCTAGGAGCAGGACCGGACCTGGCGCAAGAGTCCGCCGCTTTGATTTCATTTTCTAAGTTCAGCGGTGAATGGGAGGGCAGAGTCTGACGAAAGGAAGGACAGGCGAGAGTTTCATTTGGAACGGCGAGCGAGGGGAGGAGTCCTGCACACTGGAGCCCAGCGTGGATGAGGGCATTCAACAGCTTTTATACCGGGTGCAGAAGGCTGGGGGGCATGGGGCATTCACCATTTGGGAGAGCAAATGTCGGACGGAAGTCTAGAGCATCGGGTCCTGGTAGAGATAAAGCAGATCGCCATTCAACTTTGAATTTTAGTCCCACAACGGTCCGAAAGTTAGAGCTCAGAGCTCAGAAGGATGGGCGAGGATTTCCCGTCGGGACCGCAGAATAGGACATGACTCCCGGGCGGTGGAGTCCGGTAGGAAAAAGGGCATTTCTTGATCAAAGGTTATACCTGTGGCGAACGGAGGATGGAAGCCCGAGAACAAATGTCCAGAGTCCCGGGCCTGAAGGACCTGAAGGGCGCTTGCATAAGCTGAAATGCCTGCAGCGAGGGGAAAGGTGGGGCTTAGAGCTCAGAGGGGCAAGGAGGGTTAGCTATTTCGACACGGTGGTATCCAGAGTGACTTCTGAATGAGGAAGTCCAATGGCTCGGGTCCGAAGGAGTAAATTGTCATCAGCAATAAAGTTTATCATTTGGTATGAACGGCCAAGGTATGTCCCAGGGCCAAAAGGGATGATCTCCCTGGGCGAAGAACGGTCGCGGTGACGTAAGATTCCAGATTCGTGATGAGGGCATCATTGAAGGTTTCTCAAGTTTTCAACACGTGGGTTTTGTGCGTGATGTCATTTTTTATCATCTTCATGCCTTCTTAACGTTTGTTGTTCATTTAAATCCTTAGAAATCACAAAAATAATGCTCGGGAGGGTGAACGGAGGACCTACCTCAAACAATCAATGTAGGGAGATGTGGGATCCACCTACGATCGACGAAGTGATGGTGAGAGCAATGAGCGTGAAGGTGTCGAAGATGGTGGGCTCCTCTAGCAAGTTCTCTGATCTCTCTGCAACTCTGTCAAGTGATAATGACGGGCTCAAACGTGTCTTTTATACCCCTAATCGCCATTAATGACCCTATTAAATGCAGGTACCATGAGATAAAAGGTTGGTGAATTTGAAAGTCAGCAACGGCGGCGGGAGACCCGGGGTCCAGTGGCCAGAGGGGCATAGGACGGCGGCTGTTTAAGGATTTCAACTCAGTTGGGTTGGCGGCGTCGGAGAGAGAGTCAGGGCTCGGAGGGTGGAGTTCCGCCAATGACCCGCCGTTGGAGACGGCGGAATCATCACAGAATTCTGGAGGCAGAATTTTGGAAGACCGGGCCCGAAAGACTTGACGAAAGTCAAGATTTTCAAGCAAACTTCTTAGATGGAAAATACGGTGGGGGGACTCGAAAGGCGGGACGCTGCCAGAGGTTCGCCGTCTGGGATGGTGAGACACCCTCAGAACCCCGGGAGTGGAACTCCGGGGTCCAGGGCCCAGAGGGTTAAATAGCCACGACGAGATTTTCTAAGGATTGCAGATAGAGACCAGGAGTTTCGGACCCCGGGGGCCGGGAGGACGCGGGCCGAACGCTATTGGAAATGGCAGACACAAGGGGGAAACCTAGCAAGGGAAGCATGAACGGCCGGGGCCGGTAGGGCCTGGGGCCGTTGGAAGGGGAAAACTACCAGAGCGACCCCGCAAGGCAGTAGAACACGACAAAATCAAAAGGGGAAGGCATGGTCAACTTATGGTAGGACTTTAAAGCAACATTGACCATCCAGAACACCAAAAAGTGGGGCACACAAAATGAGGCAGTGACAAAAATGACTCGACAAGGTGAAAGAAAAGAGGGTCCCCATTCTGAATGGGGCATGTGTGCTAAGGGCACAACATAAAGGGAATAAGTTCATCTAGTCAGAATAGTGTCAAGCATCCTTTTAGACTCTCAAGGAGTGGTTGACTAGTGCACCCATTATGGCAGTTCCTGATCCTATAGGAGATTTTTTGGTGTGTACTGATGCATCTTTGGAGGGTCTAGGAGCAAAATTGATGCAAGATGGTCGCATGATAGCCTAAGTCTCACAAACTCAAGGATCACAAGTTGAACTGTCCTACACATGACTTGGAGTTATGTGCCATCATTCATTCCTTGGTGAGATGGAGACACTTTTTGCTAGGGCATCAGTTTGAGTTGCATAGTGATCACAGTAGTTTACAGTACATATTCATGCAACCAAACCTGAATGCTAAGTAGAGGTGATGGATAGAGTTTTTGTGCAAGTACAAATTTAGGTGAAGTACATCTAGGGTAAGGAGAATGTTGTGGCATATTCTCTTAGTTGGTAGAGGCATGAGCTTTCAATAGTTACTCTTGGAGTAGATTTGAGGGGTCAAATCCTTGCAGTGCTCCCTATAGATAGTTGGTATCAAGAGGTGAAGTCAGAGTTTAAGTCAAATAGAGCCTTGGAGGGAAGATATGTAGTTTATTCTCTTGAGTTAGATGGTCTCTTGCAATACTTAGGTTGCATCTATGTTCCTCCATAAGAGGGTATACATACCCTAATTATGTCAAAGGTGCATCAAGAACCTTACTTAGCTCATTCAGGTGTCAAAAAGATGCACACAAATATCCATCAATTGTATTTTTGTTCTGGGGTGAAGAGGGACATTGCATATTTTGTCTCAAGGTGTTTGGAGTGCTATAGGGTTAAGGCAGAACGTCAGCACCTCAAAGGTCTTCTTCAACCACATCTTGTCCCAGAATGGAAATGGGATATTATTTTAGTGGATTTTATAGTTAGCTTGCCAATATCTTCGCATCGTCATGATGCCATCATGGTCACTATGGATAGGATGAATAAGGTGGCACACTTCTCTCCTATTCAGTCTTCATATAATGCTTCTTTAGTGGCCAAGATTTTTATGGAGGATATAGTTAGATTGCATGGGATTCCTCATAAGATCATCTTTGATAGAGATCTAGTATTCACTTCAGCACTCTGAATGTCCTTGCAGCATGTGTTGGGGACTCAATTGAACTTTAGTTTAGCCTACCACCCAGAGACATATGGGAAGACCAAGAGGATCAATTAGGTCCTTGAGGATATGCTCAAAATGTATGTCATGGATCATCAAACTCACTAGGAGGATTATGTGTACTTGGTGGAGTTTTTGTATAACAATGGGTACCATAATTCTATCAATATGCCCCTTTTTCAGGCCTTTTATGGTCATTCTTGTCGGACCCCACTAAGTTGGGATCATATTGAGGACATAGTCCTCCTAGGACCAGAGATGCTTCAGGATATGGAACAAAAAGTGATTTGTATTAGAGAGTATTTGGTGGCATCACAGGATAGGTAGAAGAAGTATGTAGATGCTCATAGAGTTGATCACCAGTTTTCTATTGGCGACCGGGTGTTCTTATGGATGCGTTTACAAAAGAGTCTGATTTTCTATGGAAAAGACTCTAAGCTCACACCATGTTTTGTAGGGCCATTCGAGGTTTTGGAGAGGATCGACCCTATTGCATATAGTCTTGCTTTACTACCCTGTCTATTGCATATCCACAATGTATTTCATGTTTCTGCTCTGAAGCCATACCATCCAAATATTTCACATGTACTTGACTAGAATAACTTGCAGGTACAGGACAAGCAACTAGCTTTGGAGCCCATGGGAATTTTGTAGCATAGGAGACTCACCCTCAAGGGTCAAGATGTTGAATAGGTGAGGATCTAGTGGGATCCTAATGACGAGTCTTTAGCCACTTGGGGGGATGCATATCGGATGCTCGAGTTGTACCCTTTTTTGTTTGTAGGCTTCCACAAGTAAGCCTAATTGTAGAGGGGGGGATGTAGTGCCTCTCATACAATTTCCCTGATAGATTGATAGTTGATTTGTTTTATAATGACACATTATGATACACTATATGACGTTATATGCATCATTATGATGATTCCATTGATGACACTTTTGTTACTTGAGGTTTTATGCACATGTTATGATTAGTATATGGTTTTATTTAGGTTACTATGGAGATCTATTTTGTTTATGAGGAATAACCCTATCATGAGCATTATTTGATTATTTTATCATGACTGTTATGTGATTATCATGTGATTGATCTTATTCTAATTACTATGTAGCCGATTGTTATATGAGTTGATTTGATTATTAGGTGTTGTTCATATTGATGTGATGTAGTGAAAGGGACAGTGTCACATCACTCGCTTACCCTATGACCTTATGATTCCCTTTCACAGTGTGACTATTATATGTATATGTCTATGTACAACCATTATGTGTGCTACAAGTTGCAAGTACCAGGCATCAACTCCACCTAAATTTGCAGGTCTAAGCATGCCTTGAAACCCAATGGATTAGTTGATCAGAGATAACACTTGATCCCCTACACTAGCCATCATCCTCAAAGAGGATGAGTATCCATTTTGGTACCATGTCAGTAATGTTAGTTTTGTCAGTGGTCAGTCAGTGTTGCTTGAGGTTTTTCATTTTGACCCTAGATAGTGGTCAAGTAATTATTTGGCATTTGGTTTTATTTAATTTAATTTTCTGATAAAATTTCTTTGGTTATCTTATGCATTAAAATCAATTGCCAAGTAATAGTATACTTTGATAAATAAATATATAAATGTATATAAATAAATAATCATAGTTAATAGTAAAATAAATTTATTTAATGTAATGTTAAAATTAATAAATAATAATAATAATAAGGTAATAAATAAAATATTATAAAGTTGGGTTATATAATTAATTATAAGGTGTGCATAAACGTTGGGTAAATGGTTTTACTTATTTGTGTAAAAATTGAATATTTATCATATTATATTGTTATGATTTTAAATGAAAATGTTTTAATTAATTTAAAATCAACTATTGTGTTGTGACAGGAAGGATGAATTAATAAATTAAAAAGTAACTTTAATCTGCTTTATGGTTGGTTGGGATTTCCCATACAATGGACATCCTTCTTTTTCCTGTAAACATTTTGGTTTTGGGGGAATTCATTTGGTTCTTTTGGGGGAGAAAATTGTCTATGAAAAAATCTCTTATATGGTTGATTTTGCTGGGAATTATGGTTTTGGAAATTGGGATTATGGAATTGGAGAAGTTGGAATTGTTGAAGCTCAACATCAATATCCATCCTTTCCAATTGTTGGATCCAGGTTGGATTTTAATCTTTTGTTACATTGCTTTTCCGAGTGTACAATTAATTTGATTGATTTTTCTCTCTACTTTTCAAAAATAAATGTTTAATTTTCTGCTAAATGAATATATATATATATATATATATATATTTTTATTTTATTTTTGTAGCACAGTTTAGTAATGAATAATTTATATGCTGAATAGAAAATATGAAATACACTATGGAGATGCCTTCATTCTTGTCTAAAATCGGAATAGAAAGAAATTTAGTGAGATTTAATTTTTTTTAACATCCTTGGATGTGTGAGGGGGCAGCATTGTGGAGAGTTGTGCTCATCCATAGGCTGCAACCTGTGGAGAGGGCACAACCCTTTCACACTAGTGCCAATGGGGTGGCCATGTGCCCATCTTATGCAGGGTTTATCGCTGCTTTCCAGCCATGCATTTTAGAGATAGATAATTTTTATGCCTTCATTTTATTAATAATATGATATATATATATATATATATATATATATATCTATATTTATATTTATATATTATATTGTATGCTAGTTAAAAGTAAAGAATGATTTCTTATATGTGATGGAAATTTGATAGATTATATTATGATTGTATTTTGATTATATATATATATATATATATCTTAATTATATTATATTATGGTATATAGAAAAAGATTCGTTTTCTATAGGTGGTAGATTGTATGTTTAGTTATAAGTAAAAATGTTATAAAATAATTTTAAATTGGGTACCTATTGGTAAATTGAGTATTTAATTTGTTATAGATAAGTGAATTGATTTATTTCATAAATAGATAGGTTATTTAATTTAAATGAATTAGAGTAAATATTAAATGATTTGGATTACTCTCTGTCAACTAATTAGTAAATAAATGTTACTTATCTTTATAATAATTTAATAGTTGATAGAATTTCCATGTGAATGAATTAATTAGAATCTTGTTATTTTAATATTAATTAAAGTTGCAATTTAATGTTAGGGTTCCATAGTAACTAATTCAATAAAGATGATGGTTTTATTAATGATATAGTTGTTCCTAAATATAATTATTTGTAGTGAATAATGCCTTATTTAAGGAATTTCTTCATGGTTATAACATTATGATTGATTGTTGCTTTAAACAGTGTGTCTTGTCTATTGGGCTAAGTGATTATGTAATTGTAAGGTGGATTCCATCTGTGTAGTGTATGTTTAAGTTTATGTTCCATTGGGAAGTGTGCTTAGTATGTTGGTTTCTGGAGGCCTAGTAGGGGGTATATTTGTATGTATGGTCCTTAGGGTTGTTTAGCCTTAGAAGTGGTTGGCTATGTTGATGTTCTTGTGTATTGTATGAACATAATCCCTAAGGGTGTTGCCTCTTGTCTATGTATGGATTTATGAGATGTTGTAATGTTATTATATTGAAGGGTTTTCTAGTTGCAAGTAGGGGGAGTGGCTCTCAATGTTGGTCAGAACCCAAAGTGGTGTCAAGGACAACCCATTGGAGGGTTTCTTAATCCAGTAATAACCTTAATAGTGAATTAGGGGGATGGGTAGAATTCAGATTAATCAAGATAATGGATGCCTCGCCCATTTCCTGTAGTGCTCATATAGGCTAAGGATGGGTTGAGAAGGCTTGGTTAGAAAGATCAACTTCCTTGTCCTCATGAAAGGAATGTTGGTTCCACATGTGTCAGCCTATGGGGTCGAGACCTAGTGAGAGGTTTACCAAGACAACCATAGATGGGGGCCAGGGTATAGTGAGAGACTTCTAGGAAAACCCATGCTAGGATTGATGTAGGAGCATCTAGTGGTGTAAGCGCAATCTTGCATCACCCAAAAATAGTTAAATTTCAAGTTTCTCAGTTTTTAGATGTTTTTATATTTTTGGATACCCTTTTTGTCATAATGAAATTCCTAATTTATGATTTTTATTTTCTATTCCTAGGTGGAAAGATATTACAGTTTTAGTTTCCCATATTTGCACCTGAAAATCTTCTAAGTTAGATTTGAGGCACTTAGAGCTCCCAGATCGGCCCTGAAACTTGTTGAAATCGGCGTAGTGGATTTCAAGCGCGTTATTGACTTCGTGACCTTTCCAAAGGTTCAAAGGGTTCGCGAATCAGAGCCCTGGATCAAAAGTTATGGCCCCAGGAAGTTGGCGCACTTTCTAGAAGATACAATTGCAAATGCTCTTTTGAAATTTGAACTTCATGTTGTAAATTTTTGGCGCCAAACCGCCTAAACTCAATTTTGAATATTTTTTTGGCTCCAAACTAATGAGGAGCTCTATTTAGGGGCGGGTTTCTAATTTTTGGGTAATTTTTTGGGGACAAACTCACATATTGCGAAAGAGTTATTCTGTAGCTTTCTGTAACTTGCATGTGTTGTAGAACTTGGGAATTTGAGATCCTCTACATGTAAGAAGCTCCATTTTCTGAATAATAAAATTATTCACTTGTTTGTGGGTTATTTTCTAAGTCTCGGGTTGCGCCCTCGTCAAGTGGTATCAGAGCGGGTTTTCTTGAGCGTGTGGACAGATTGCCGATCGTGAGGCAGTTCGCACCAGGACCGTAGTTGTGGGTTGAGGTCAAGAAAGATGCCTCTAAGAGTGATTCCCGGTAGGCATGGTGGTGCTAGAGGTGGTCGAGGTGGAAGAAATGTTGGTGGAAGAGATGCACTGGCAGCCCTCCAGAGACAGATTGACGCATTACAAGAGCAATTGAGAAGAGGGTTAAACCCGAGGGAGGAAAGTGAGGATGAAGGAGAGGAAGAAGAAGTAATTGATCAAGAACAAATGTGGCTAATAAGGGCTATTTCGAAGATCAGGAAAAGACCTAGAGTAGAAGTCCCCAGTTATTCTAGAAGTATGAACCTGGAAGAGTTGATCGACTGGATCAACGAGCTAGAAGAATATTTTGAGTATGAGGAAATAGAGGACCCAGATCGGGTTAAGTTTACGAAAATGAAGCTGAAGGGCCATGCCAGTATTTGGTGGAAAGAGGTCCAGTTGGAAAGAAATCAAATATTAAAAGGAAATATCACCAGATGGGATCGTATGGTAGAGAAACTGAAGAAGCAGTTCATACCAGTGGACTATGTGTTAGATCTGTTGAAGAAATTGCAAGGGTTGAAGCAAGAAAGCAGATCTGTGAAAGAATATACTAAAGATTTTCACAAGATAATCATCAGAATGGGCCACACAGAGGCCAATAAGGAGAAGGTAGCCCGATATCTTAATGGGTTACGACCAAGCATTCAGGAGGAGTTAAGTCTAGTTAGAATGACCACCATCGAGGATGTGTATCAGTTTGCTCTGAAGGTGGAAGAGAAGTTGAACAAAAGATTTGATGGCAAGCAAAAAGGAAGAGGAGGTCAAAGTGGAAGGGGCAGTGGAAGACCTTCGGGAAGCCGAAATGATGATGAAAAGAAAAGTGAAGATGTGGGTACCAGCCGAAGCCAAAGGAATGAAAACTTCTACCATCCTTGTGATCAAAACAGTGGTGATCAAAGAGGTAGAGGACGAGGGAGATATGGACAAAGATTTGGAAGAGGTGGTTTCAAAGGAACGTGTTTCCAGTGTGGTGAAGAAGGGCATCGAGCCTATGAATGTCCACAACACGAAGGAAGGGCAGACAAAAGGCTAGAAGGTCATGGAAGGGTTGCGCATGCAGATGAGGACGCCCAATCTGAACATTCAGATGATGCTAAAAGGGGAGAAGCCCTAGTGATTAGGAGAGCCC
>VDFB02238282.1:0-13852 GCA_007258455.2 Sequoia sempervirens | reverse complement strand
TTCCTAGACTTGTAAACAAGAATATAATTGGTAATAAATGGGTGTTCAGGAATAAGTTGAATGAGAATGGTGAAGTTGTAAGAAACAAAGAAATACTTGTATGCAAAGGTTATTCATAGGTTGAACGAATTGAATTTGAGGAGAAATTTTCCCCAATGGAAAGAATGGAGCTCATTAGGATGTTTTTTGCATTTTCTACTCACAAATATTTCAAGGTATATTAGATGGATGTCAAGTCTGCATTTCTTAATGGATAATTGGAAGTAGAGGTGTACATGGAACAACTGGATGGATTTTAGTTATCAGATAAACTGGACATGGTATGCAAGTTGAAGAAGACATTGTATGGACTCAAACAGGCTCCCAGAGCATGGTATGGAAGATTGGACAAATATTTGACACAACAAAGATTTAGCAAAGGTTATGTAGACAACAATCTTTATTTCACGGTTGAAGGAAATAGAATGTTGATAGTAGTTGTGTATGTGGATGATATCATCTTTGGAGGAAATGAAGGTATGTGCAAGATATTTTTAGAGGAGATGCAAAAGGAATTTGAGATGTCTACGATTGGTGCATTGAATTTCTTTCTTGTCTATGATAAGGGTATATTTATTTCACAATCAAAGTATGTTAAAGAGTTGCTAAAGAAGTTTGGAATGGATGACTCTAAACCAGTCTATACCCCTATGGTGATTGGACACAACAAAGATTTAGCAAAGGTTCTGTAGACAACAATCTTTATTTCAAGGTTGAAGGAAATAGAATGTTGATAGTAGTTGTGTATGTGGATGATATCATCTTTGGAGGAAATGAAGGTATGTGCAAGATATTTTTAGAGGAGATGCAAAAGGAATTTGAGATGTCTACGATTGGTGCATTGAATTTCTTTCTTGTCTATGATAAGGGTATATTTATTTCACAATCAAAGTATGTTAAAGAGTTGTTAAAGAAGTTTGGAATGGATGACTCTAAACCAGTCTATACCCCTATGGTGATTGGATGCAAGCTAAGTAAAGATGATGAATTTTCTAAAGTTGATCAGAGCATGTACATATCTATGATTGGTGGACTATTGTATCTTACTACCCCTAGACCAGATATCATGCATGTAATATGTTTAGTTTCTAGATTTGAAATAGAACCTAAAGAAGCACATGTTATAGTTGTGGAGAGGATATTCAAATATCTTATAGGAACTCTGAATTATGGCTTGTGGTATCCTAAGGATACTAAATTTACCTTGATTTCTTTCACTGATATAGATTGGGATGGTTGGGTGGATGACCAAAAGAGTACAAGCGGTGGTGCATTCTTTCTTGGAGGAAGATTGGTTTCATGGTTAAGCAAGAAATAGGATTCAAATTCTTTATCTACTACAGAAGCTAAGTACATTGTTGCAACATGTTACTGCACATAGGTGTTGTGGATGAAGCAAAAAATGAAGGATATAGGAGTGATGTGTGATGATCCTATCCCTATATTTTGTGATAATAAAAGTGCTATAAACATTTCAAAGAATCCAGTAATGGATTCAAGAACAAAACATATATCTATCAGATATCATTTCTTGAGAGAGAAGGTATTAGAGAATGAAGTCAGGTTGGAGTATGTGTTTATAAAGGATTAGATTGCAGATATATTTACTAAGGCTCTTTTGAAGGATACTTTTGAGTATCTCAGGGAGAAGTTGGGGGTCATTGGCCCTCCTTCTTCGAACTAGGTGCACATGGAGGTGCATCAGTCCAATGGATCTACAGATTCTTCATTTTTCTAGACTAATGAATGGGTCTACTCTACAGGGGGAGTAGGAAGTATCATTGTTGCATTATGAGATGTCTAGGTGCACTCCTAAGGGGGAGCGATCAGATATTTTGGTCTTTTCCATTGATATCAAAGGGGGAGAGAGATTCATGTGAAAAATAGTGAAAGAAAAAGGGAGAGAGTATTGTGAGTGGAGGAATATTATGTAGGTTTTCTAATCTAAAAATAAATGAGAGTGTTGTCTTTGGTGGTTTTTCACATCATGTTTTTCAATAAATGGAAAAGGGGGAGATTGTTGCAAGTATGAATAAGATTGGTGATGGTGTCATTGATGTTGTTATTGATGTGAACATAGTATAGGATATTGCAGAGAAATGAATTAAATGTTGTAGGTCTTGCATGTATAGTTGAGATTATTTTGAAATGTTGTGAGTACATGGAGCTATCTTTATGGTGTTGTAGGTGTACTGATATGTTGAGTTGCCAAGTGTTTTTGTGGAATAGTGAAGTTAGAGTTGTGTATGTGTTCAGAATGTACTCTGTTTTGTGATCCACATTTCATCTATGTTGATCCTATGCTTGTGCAGATCTGAAGTATTGTTTATGGGCATCTGTTGGTGATATATCTTGAATTTTAGCTTTTCGGTTGATGAAGAGTGAAAGTTGTGTTTATAGATGTGTGAACTAGTTTGGAAAATTTGTTTGTCTATGACTGGGAGAAATTTTTCTGCTCCACAGTCTTCTGCTAGTTTGTTTTAGGTCTTGTGGATCTGAGAGAAGGCTTGTATTGATGTTGTCTATGTTCTAGCAAAGGAATTCATGGTTTAATGCTCTGGAAGACAAGTTTCAGAGTCCCTATGTGTGTCTGTACAGTCTGGATGGACTAGTGAGAAGTGTTTTGTGTATGAAGGTTGCTGCATTTGATGCAAATGAATCTAAAGGCATCTGAGATGTGTTCTAGTGTATGGTGAAGCATGTTATGTGGTCTACATGTTATCTTCTTGTTGTGGAGGCGTGTACTTCAAAGTTCATTTGTGTTTTCATTAGGTTTTTCTGACCTGGTGTTTATACTTCATGTGAAGAATAAGTATCAATTGAGAAAGTGTGTGATTGATCCGAGACGTTGTTTTGGGTCTTGGTCCACTCTCATTTCTATCCACCATGAGAATGTTGAGTTGCTGACCTAATTTGAATTTATAAATTTAAGCGTGTGTAGCCGACCTTGGAGAAAGTTTCTAAGGTTGAAGATGATATATATACAAGTTGATATGTTATGAATTACATCAAAAAATAAATTCCATGAGTTTAAGAAGTAGAGTGTGTGAAAGTGAATTGAGGAAACAATACTTTCATGTGTTAGATTCTTGAAAGTAGTGAGCTAACGGTGTCTACAATCTTCTAATCAAGGTTGCGAATGTGTGTAATTTGTTGTGGTGGATCTTTCTATTATCTTTTATATATGTAGACAATGATCCTCCTTGTTGGATAGCGAGTCCTTTATATAGCTAGTGAGCCTTGTATTTAGGGAGTGAGCCTCTTTGTATTCAGTTTTGGAATTACTTTATATTGTGATTTAATCCTCACCGTGGTTTTTCCCTTGTTGGGTTTTCCACGTAAATCTGGTGTTTCTTGTGTTGATTTTTATTTTTGTTATTTTCATTTCATTTTCATACTTAATAAAAAAATAAAGTGGATGTGAAGTTGATAAGTGTTTGAGATTTGTGATTGTGTTTGACTTGACAACTGATTCACACACCCTCTTAGTTGTCTTGCACCTTTCAACAATATGCACAAGTAGAAGGAACATAATTTGAGGAAATAGTTTCCTTGGTGGCTAGAATGGAAGCAATCAATTTTTTTTTAGCATTTACGACACAAAAAGGCTAAAGTTTTTCACATGGATGTGAAGTCTTCTTTTCGTGAATGGAGAATTGGAGGAAGAAGTTTACATGGAACAACTGGAAGGATTTAAATTTTTAGATAAACCTGATATGGTTTGTAGATTGAAAAAGGCATTGTATGGATTAAAGCAAGCTCCCAAAGCTTGGTATGCAAGGTTGGATAGATATTTGATAAAACAAGGATTCAATAAGGGTACCATAGACAATAATCTTTACTCTAAAGTTGAGGAAGATAAATATTGATAGTGGTTGTGTATGTGGATGACATTATCTTTGGAGGCAATGAAGATATGTGTAAAAAATTTGTAGTATAGATGCATAAAGAGTTTGAAATGTCAATGTTTTGGGAGATGAATTTCTTCTTTAGACTACAAATCAATCAAATAGATGAAGGAATATTCATTTCACAATCAAATTATGTTAAAGAGATGTTGAATTTTTTTGGAATAGATGACTCCAAACTGGTATGTACTCCTATGTTTACTAGTTGCAAATTGAGTAAGGATGATGAATCACCTAAGGCTGATCGGAGCAAGTATAGAACTATGGTTGGTGGACTATTATATATAACTGCTACTAGATTGGATATCATGCATGTAGTTTGTCTTATGGTTAGATTTCAAGAAGATCCTAAAGATTCATGTTGCCGTAGTAAAAGTATTATTTAGATATTTGAAAGGAACTTTGGATTATCACTTATGGTATCCAAAAGATACTAATTTCACATTAAGTGTATACATAGATATAGATTGGGATGGATGTGTTGATGATAGGAAAAGTACAAGTGGTTGTGTATTATTTCTTGGATGCAGATTGGTGGCATGGCTAAGTAAGAAGCAAGATTCTATTTCTTTATCTACTACAAAGTATGAGTATATTGCAGCAACATCTTGCTGCACACATGTATTATGGATAAGATAGACATTAAAGAATATTAAAGTAATGTATGATGAGCCTATTTCTATTTTATATGGTAATACAAGTGCAATTAACATTTTAAAGAATCTAGTGATGCATTCAAGGACAAATAATATATTAATCATATAACACTTTTTGAGAGAAAAAGTTATCAATAATGAAATGAAGCTTGAATATGTACCTACAAAGGATCATATTGCTAACATATTTACTAAGACTCTTCCTAAGGATACTTTTGAGTATTTTTGGGAGAAGTTGGGGGTTATTTACCCTCCTTATTTGAATGAGATGCATATGGAGATGCATCATTCTAGTGGATCTATGTATTAATTCTTTGTTTGGACTAATGTTAGTGGCTACCTCTCAAGGGGAGTAGGCAGTAACATTGTTGTAGTATGAAATTTATGCTGTCATGATCTAAAGGTTTTTGAGTTTATTTGTGTACTCCTAAGGGGGGTATTAAGAGTAGTTGCAAGTATCTTGGTTCTATGTCAAAGGGGAAGAACAATGAAAACTAACTTATCCTTTGCCATTAATGTCAAATTCAGAGAGAAATAAGTCATGTGAAAAAGGAAAATTAAGTCATGTGGGAGAGAGAAGTCATGTGAAAGTGGCAAGTATCAATGAGAGAGAGTGTAATGAGATAACTATGCAAGGGGAGAAAAGAGAAAAGAAAATAAACATGTTTAGAGCTACTATGTCTTTGATGGCTTTTTTACATCTTGTGTTGCCATCAATGACAAAGGGGGAGATTGTTGCAAGTATGAAGGTGTTTTCATTGATGATTGTAGTGCAGTGGTTGAGAAGAGAATGTTTATTTTAATAGTTGCATTATGTTGTCATCACTTAAGTTGCTGATTTTGACCTCTAGTGTTTCTTTTATAAGCTTCTATTTATGGGTTATATGTCAAGGATTCTGAGAAAATTGATAAAATAAGGAAATAGGGTGTTCTGGTTTTGCTTCACATTTATTTTAGGCTAAATAAATTCTTTTGTGGTTTGGATATGTTGGTTAGAGATGTTCAGAGTTTATATATCTAGAATTTTGGCTTTTGAATCGATGGTTAGAGGAAGTTATTTTTACTAATGTATGAACTTGTTTTCTAGTGTCACTTATAGAGGTGTCTTGGAGAAATGTATTTTCTCTACATTTCTCTACAGTTGTTCTTTAAGACTTTCAGTTCTGAAGGAGAGTTGATGATTTTTTTCTCTTGATTATGTCAATAATATTTGTGGTTTGGTACTTTGGAAGATGGATTGTAGAGTTGCATTGTTTGATAGTGTAGTTTGAGTGTACTAGCTATGTACATTTTGAAGTAGTGATTTGTTGCAAAGGAGTTTGTTGGTTTCCATTATGCTCTTGGATCATGTTCGAGTGAAGTTTATTGTTTTGAAGTTTTGGATTGATCAAAGGAAGTGTGTAATTCAAAGTTTAATGTGTTTGCATGGGTAACAACTGACCTAGTTTTTACTCTACATTTGAAGATGTTCAAGTATTCATGGAGGCATAACATAGCATGTGAGAGTTAATTTGGTTTCGAATTAAGTTTTTTTTTGGTTTTCTTTTCATTCGTATCCATCATGGGAATGTTTAGTGCTGACCTAATGTGAAATTGGAAAGTGTGAATCATGTATAGCCAACCATGGAGAAGGTTTTCAAGGTTGAGGATAGTATAAGTATGAGTTTAAATGTTTATGGTTGATAAGATAGAAAGGATAGTTGTGTGTGATGCAAGTGATGCGAATTGCCAAAGGGTAGAGTGTGAGGTTGAGCAAAGTAGTGTGAACTCCAAAGTGTTGGAATTCTAAATGTAGTGAGCTGAAGGTGTCTACAATCATTCAAACAAGACTATGAAGGTGTTGGAGCTATTGTGGTGGATTATCTATTGCATTGATAATTTGTTCTCTTTGTAATATTTATCTTTTGTCTTCTTTTATTTATGTGGCAGTGAGCCCTAGATGTGAGCTTTTGTGGAAAATGCATCCTATTCTAGCATTGAGCCTTTGTATCAATTTTGAAATTACTTATATTGTGAGATAATCCTCATTATTATTTTTCCCTTGTCGAGTTTTCCATGTAAATCTAGTGTTCTCATGTGTATGGTGTTGTTTCAATTGTTTTCTTTATTTCAGTCTTAAACATTTTAAGGGATAATTGGATGCATGTGGATCTAATTACTTTTGAAGGTTTTATGTTTTGATTAGATACAACTGATTCACCCCCCCTCAATTATCTTGTTCATTTAATAGAAACTACCAATGGTGATACTAAAATGAGTTCTAAAGAAAAGGGTGAAGAAGATGTAAATCTTATAGATAATTTGTTATGGGCCAAAAACTAAATCAAGGATCAAAATATTAGAATTGTACAAGTAAGAGACAAAGAAAAATTATTAAAAGATCTGAAGGTTGTAGAAAACATGATTTTTGATTTGAAGATTCAAGAAAAAAAGGAAAAAAGAGTTGAATAAGTATTGATAGAGAAGCTATAAGAAAATATGTAGAATATGAATAGTTTGAAGAAAAGATTTTTGTAGCCAAAAAAGAGTTTGAGAAGGAAAACTAGTAGTTGTAATTGAAGTTTAGTAAATGTACTAAAACCCTAGATCAGATATTGGAATGTTAAAAAGTTTTACATGAAAAAATCAATGTTAGTTTTGATGATCAAAAGAAAATGGTGACATGACAATCAAAGAAATCTACTTAAGAATGTCCATAAGTGATAGGTTTTGAAAGTTCAAAATCAGAGAGGACATCAACAAGTAATGGAATCATGACTCAGAATGATGAATTTTTTGTTCAAGTGTAGAATACATGGATGAGATTTGGAGGAAAAGGATTCAATACCAAGTTAGGTTTTTCATTTTTTGGTTATTATTTCAATTGTAATGAGTATGGGCATAAGGTAGTGGATTTTGGAAGAGTTCTGATAAGAAGGAATGATTTTATTAGTAATAATGCATTTACACCTTTGTTTAATTTCAATATCATATGTTTGAAGTGCAAAAAAAATAGGCATGTTGCAAGGAACTACAAAAGCAATTTTGTGAGTTCCCAATTATCAAAGAGAGGAAAGAATAATGTTCCAAAGAGGGTTTGGAAGAAGGTTCTAGAAGAGAAGAAATCTAAGAAGTCATTAATTATACAAAAAGCATTACATGCTTAGAAGGAGAGGAAGAACATGTGCATTATTGACATCAATTGCTCGTCACATTATTGAAGATAAAAGTAAGTTCATGAATTTCGAAGAATATGAAGGTGGTTTAGTTACCCTTGGAGATAATTGTATTGCTAAAATTTATAGTAAGGGTGCATTATGTCTTGATGGTGGTAAAAAAAATACATGATGTTTTATATGTTGAATGTTTAAAATACAATTTTTTGAGTGTCAGTTAGATGTGTGATAATGGATATCAATTATCCTTTAGTGCCAATGGTTATGAAATAAAAAAATCAAGTACTACAGAGCTAATTGAAAAATGAAGCAAGATAGATAGTGATATTTATCGTCTTAGTGAGTTGAATGGAAAAAGGTGTCTCACTGCACAAAAGGATGAGTTTGATTTGGAACAAAAGGTTAGGGTATATAAATTTTGATGATATTCTCAAAGCTAGTTCAAAAGGTTTGGTCTGGGATATACCAAGAATTAGGAAACCTTGGTTAATCATTTGCAAGCCGCACCATGATGGAAACTAGGCAAGAAGAAAATATCTAGCTAAGGATTATTCTACATCAAATTTATTGGATTTCATACACAAATTTGTGTAGATGAATGAGTACTAAGAGTCCAAAAGGAGATATTTTTTTCATGATGTTGATTGATGATTATTCTAGAATGACTTGAATTACATATCTAAAAGAAAAATCAGAAGCATTTGAAAAGTTCAAAGTATTCAAGGTGATGGTAGAGAATGAAATCAAAAGCAAAATAAAAGTCCTAAGATCAAATAGAGGTGGAAAATTTACAGTGGATAAGTATGAGATATTTTGTGAAGAGCACAAAATTTGAAGGAAATTTTATGCTCCTAGAACACCACAACAAAATGGAGTTGCTGAAAGAAAGAACTAGAATACATAGGAGATGTCTAAGACTATGGTATGTTAGGAAAATTTGTTGGATATGTATTGGAGAGAGGCTACATAGAAAACTGTGTACATTTTGATTAGAGTTCAAATCAAGTGCAAGGTAGAGAAGACTCCATATGAGTTATGGAAAGGAAGATCAACATTAGTAAGGAATCTAAATATTTTTGGAAGAAAATGCTACATCAATAGAGATGAGGATAATCTAAGTTTGATTCAATATCAGATGAAAGTATTTTTCTTGGTTATTATTTAAGATGAAAAGTTTAAAGATGTTATAACAAAAGGATAAAGAGGATAATTGAAAGTACAAATGTAAAGG
Source organism: Sequoia sempervirens (assembly GCA_007258455.2). NCBI lineage: Eukaryota > Viridiplantae > Streptophyta > Pinopsida > Cupressales > Cupressaceae > Sequoia > Sequoia sempervirens. The sequence goes on along the minus strand of VDFB02238282.1, from coordinate 4,863 downwards.
TTGATGAAACTATTCAAAATACTACTATTCTAGAAGTTGAAGAGGAATATGAATCAATTCATGGCAATATTAAAGAACCTAAAAAGGAATTTAAAAAAAAAACTAAAGCTAAGTATGTCCAAAAGAATCACTCTAAAGATAAAATTATTGGTGATAAAGATAGTGGTGTTCTAACCCAAATGAGGCTGGAAAGATCAAAAGAATAGGTACATTTTTCTTTACTATCAAAGATAGAACCTAAGACTTATAAGGAAGAAAGATCTGAAAAAGGATGAATAGATTCTATGGAAGAAGATTTGAATCAAATTATGAAGAATAAAACTTGGGAAGTTGTCCCGAGTCTTAAGGACAAAAATGTGATTAGAACCAAGTGGGCATTTAGAAATAAGCTTAATGAAGAAGGTGAAGTGATCATAAATAAAGAAATACTTGTGTGTAAAGGCTATGATCAAGTTGAATGTATACATTTTGAAGATTGGAGGAAATCAAGATGTTTTTAGTGTTGTCATCTTACAAGAAATTCAATGTGTATCAGATGGATGTGAAGTCAAAATTTTTGAATGGAAAGCTTGAAGAAGATGTTTACATTGAGAAACTAAAAGGATTTAAATGTATTAAAAATTGAGATTATGTTTGTAAATTGAAGAAGGCTTTGTATTGTATGAAGCAATCTCCTAGAGATTGGTATGAAAAGTTTGATGGATACTTGCAACATCAAGTATTTTAAAGAGGATGTGTGGACAAAAATTTATGCATCAAAATAGAAGGAGAAAAAATGTTGATTTTTGTGGTCTATGTTGATGATATCATTTTTGGAGGAAGTAGTGATGAACTATGAAAAATTTTTCGAAAGGATATGCAAAATGAGTTTGATATATCTATGTTAGGAGAAATATCTTTCTTATTAGGGTTGTAGATTGTTCAATCAGATAAAGGGATTTTTATCTGACAGTACAAGTATGTAAAGGAGATATTAAGAAAGTTTGGGATGGAATATTGCAAACCTGCTACAACACCTATGGTTACCAAGTGTACATTGGGAAAAGATGATGAGTCTTCTCTAAAAGATAAAACTTTGTACCAATCTATGATTGGAAATTTTCTATATGTGACAACATCTAGATCGTATATCATGTAGGTAGTTCAAATGGTTGCTAGATTTTAGGTGGCACCTAAAAACACTAACGTAAAAGAGATAATGAGAATATTCATGTATTTGAAGGCTACCAAATAATTTGGTCTTTGGTATCCAAAGAGTGAAAATTTCACTCTCATAGAAATCATAGATGTAGATTGGCTAGGTTTGGTAGATGAATAAAAGAGCACAAGTGATGATGCATTCTTCCTTGGAGACAATTTGGTATGATGGTTGATTAAGAAGTATGAATCAATTTCTTTATCTACAGTAGAAATATAATACATTGTTGCAACATCATGTTGCACTCAGGTGCTTTGGATGAAGTAGAAATTGAAGGAGATGAAGGTTGAATTTGAAATCCTATCACCATTCCTTTTATAATATAAGTGCAATAAAAATTTCAAATAATCTAGTGATACACTCGAGAAAAAAACACATTACAACCAAATATCATTTCTTGAGAGAGAAGGTTATAGAGAAAGAGTTCAAGTTGTAATATATGGAGACAAAGGACTAGGTTGTAGACATATTCATGAGGTCACTTCCTAATGAGACATTTGAGTTTCTCCAGCAGAACTTGGGAGTTAATACTCCCTCATCTTGATTCAAGAGGAAAGAACATGGTGAGGAGGAGCTTAGTGTCCCTATTGCAAGGGTTGGTGCTCTTATAGAGTGTTATTCAAAGATTTTTATGGATAGACTCATGGGGAGTCTATCTAGAAACATGGTTCTAGATGTGGTAGTATACTAGTCAAAGGGAGAACATGACCATATAGATGTTGACCCGGTACCATTAAAGTAAAAAGGGGAGAAAGTGAGCTCAAAATGTTGAATTTCTCAAAAAGAATAACTATGAACTTCAGAGAAAGTGAGTTCAATATGTTGAATTTCTTAGAAATAATATACCCATAATAGGGGGAGAAAGAGATGAATTGAGGAGATGCCAAATTTGGAGAAGGTGAATGTTGAATTGCTCAAAAAGAATAACTATATTTTCTTTATTTTTTCAATGCCATATCTTTCATAGGGGGAGTGTTTGGGATAGAATATGAATGGTTTAGAAATATTATTTTCTATTGTTCTAGTATGCATTTTGGAGGTCCTAGTATTTTTCTATTTTCCATCAATAACAAAGGGGGATATTGTTGAGCATAGGTTGTCATTGATATAAAACTGATGTTAGTAGGCCATTGCTAATGTGAGCACTTATCAAAGGGTGTCAAGGCTGTTAGATGTGAAGGTTGTCAAATTTGAAGAAAGATTGTATAAGTATTTATAATAGTCTAAAGGTTTTGGTAGTGTGTTGGTTGATAGTGTGTAGGTTGTCTAATCAACCATATCTTGTATCATATTTTTCTGGGTGTGACTGCTCTCAGATAGTTCATGTATTTATCATACCATGTTAGGTATGCAATCAAATTTTTTTTTGGTGGTTTGGGACAATATCTTTTGGACATAGAGATTACTTAATATGGTTGGAATTTATTTCAAAAATATAATGTAGCCTTGTGGCTTAGAAGGAGAGTATGCCTACACTAGCTCTATCATGTTCTTGATTCTCTAGCGGCATAAATTGGTGTGTGAGGAGTTTGAAATATCAAAAGTCTCATCAGTCCATTACTAATAGGACATTACTAAACTAGGTCAAATTAATGGAACATTTTTTTTTAGAAAACAAATAACTATAGAATGCATAACATAACATGATAATCTAGTCCTAAGTCCTCTAAGGTTCCTCGATTGCGCTACTCACAAAAGAAGATTTCTAGAAACATTTCATCAATGATGAAGATGACACGATAAATCTAATATGTAAGGTTCATTTTAAAGGACCAAATTAAATGATCCCATATTACTCCCATAATGTAATAACTGATAATCAACATTAAACGATCATTTTCTAACTAACATGTGAATAATGCATTAATTTACAATACTATTTACAAGAAGGAATCATCAATAATTGTTACATTATTACAATAATTACAACATTGCTTGCTCCAGTACATGTAGGAAGATTACATTAGATTACATTAGATTACATTAAGACTTACAAATGGAAATAAAATCCAATATACAAATACATTATAGGATGACTTCACAATTAGAATAGGAATTGGAGTCCATAGTGCAATGATCAACCTCCATGCACACAAACATACAACAAGAATACCCAATGGAGAAAAAAAAACCTCCTGACCATGTGGAGCCCAGAGATCCATCCCCTATACTAGGAGATAACACAAGGTCCCACATCGAATTGACAATCAGGAAAGCAATAGGCTAACATAAGCAAGGGATTATACATGACTCTAGCAAAACACTGCTAGCAACACCAACAGTAGTTCCAGAGGCACAAACACAACAAAAAGAGGAAATACAACTAGGGAGTGCTAGACTCCAATAGGGAGGAGTGTCATTGCATGGTCTTTGATGAGGGTGTAGCTGAGACTTAGAAAATAACCCACAAACAAGTGAATAATTTTATTATTCAGAAAATGGAGCTTCTTACATGCAGAGGATCTCAAATCCCCAAGTTCTACAACACATGCAAGTTACAGAAAGCTATAGAATAACCCTTTCACAATATGCGAGCTTGTCCCCAAAAAGTTACCCAAAAATTAGAAACCCCCCCATAAATAGAGATCCTCATTAGTTTGGAGCCAAAACAATATTCAAAATTGAGTTTAGGCGGTTTGGCGCCGAAAATTTACAACATGAAGTTCAAATTTCAAAAGAGCATTTGCAATTGTATCTTCTAGAAAGTGCGCCAACTTCCCACGGCCATAACTTTTGATCCAAGGCTCCGATTCGCTAACCGTTTGAACCGTTGGAAAGGTCACGAAGTCAATAACACGCTCAAAATTGCTATGCCAATTTTGGCAAGTTTTGGGGCTGATCCGGGAGCTCTAAGTGCTTCAAATCTAACTCAGAAGATTTTTAGGTGCAAATTTAGGAAACTAAAACTGCAATATCTTTCCACCCATGAATAGAAAATAAAAACCATAAATTAGGAATTTCATTATGATGAAAAGGGTATCCAAAAATGTAAAAACATCTAAAAACTGAGAAACTTGAAATTTAACTATTTTTGGGTGATGCAAGATTGCCCTTACACCACTAGATGCTCCCCATCGTATTGAATTCAGGTAATTTGAGAAGTGACCGCCACACCGATGGTGGAGGAAAAACCCAAACGGAAACCTCACTTCAAAAGTAAACTTAATGAATATTCAATAGGCCTTCCCTTTCCATTTCACCCATATTCTTCATAATCGCCTTGTTCCCTCGGTAATTCTTCCCACATGACTATCCAGATTTCTTCAATCTCCTCTCAAGTAGGTGTTGAATCCCACACCGCTCATCATTGGCAATTTCCTCTGCGCCACCTTCATGATACTTTGTCAAATCTAAAATGTTGAACACAGGGGAAATGTTGAATCCATTCGGCAACTCTACCTCATATGAATTCCCTGAATCATGCCTCTTCAAAATTTTACAGGGACCGAACTTCATCTTCAATTTGTTATATGTTCCCACTGGAAACCTTTCTTTCCTCAAGTGGACTATCACTTCATCACCAATCTGAAACTCCTTATACCTCCTCTTCTGATCTGCCTTAGCCTTATACTATAGATTCATCTTGTTAATATGTTCTCTTACCTTCTCATGTATATCCTTGATGTGTTCTACAAAATCTTTGGCTTTAGACTTATTTTCTTGTC
>VDFB02238280.1:0-13010 GCA_007258455.2 Sequoia sempervirens | reverse complement strand
AATTACTCAATTATAAGAATTAGATATGTATATCAGGGCTTAAATTTGACGGTCGACCTTGCCTGTCAACAAATTTTTTAATAACAATTTATCTATTAAAAGGTGCCCTTAAAACATTATGATATACCTTAGTGTAAGTGAAATTATATATATATATATCATTATAATTCTATATAAATTTTGACAATCTATCCAAAATCTCTCTTTTCATCTAATACAATCTTCTTAAAAATTTGATTGTATTTTACAGAAAAAATCTCTAAATACGGTCATGTGGCCATCAAATTTCAGCCCTGACGTATATAAATAAAGAGAATTGAGAAAAAGTAAAAATCAAAACTTGTTTTTAAATTACACAGTTTTAGTTCAACTAGTTAAGAAAAAATAATGAAAATCATGGTATGTTTTTTGATTGGACCATGTTCAACTCCTAAATGACTTTAACAAATTGGATTACTCTACTCATAATAGCTTAGCCAAAGAATGACTTCTAATTTAGATTATGCTTCCTCATAATAATATAATCTATAAAAAATTACAATCTAATTATTTTCATTGAAATATATATAATCAAAATTAATAAAAAAATCCTGATGCATGTAGCTTGTTGGCAGCTGCGCACACCCAAGGGATTAGTCTCGCCCTAACTTGCCCACCAGTTCTTCGATGAGATCCTGAGACTAAATCACAGGAATACCCTTAAATAATCAATAAAAAAATAAAATTAATAAAAAAACTATTGCTAATCAATATTGATTATATTAAGACATTCCATCAATGAGGCCAAATCTAAATGAAAAATAAAACAAATATATAAATTTCACTATTACAACCATATACCTTCAACTACAGAACAAAAACCAATTCAACTACAAAACAAAGACCATGCACTCTTAATTCAGGCTGGAACGAGGTACCGATAGATGTTGATAGACACAGCTCAAGTATAAACAGCTGTCTAGTGGCACAGCTATAATTTAGGAGGAAGGTCTCCTAGCCATTGACCTAACTACAATCATGGCAGATGAAGCAGCAGAAGCCATTCTGAAATTCAGGAGAATTGATGTGGTAAAACCGGCCATCCCAACCCCGACACAGACCATGTTCCTCTCCAACCTTGATCTTATTTGGTTACATATCAACAACGTTCAAATGCTTTTCTTCTACTCACCCTCTCCGTTAGTCGACCACTCTTCATTAATAGTAGGTCTAAAGAAAAGCCTCTCCTCTGTTTTGGTGTATTTCTATTCTCTAGCCGGTAGGTTGAAAAAGGGGGAATCTGGCAGACTGGAAGTTGAGTGCAATGACGAAGGACTGGAATTTACTGAGGCGTCAATCAATATGCCCTTCCAAGACTTGGAAAGAGATGGGTTTCGCTGTAAGCTCTTTTTCCAAAAGCTTGTTCACGAGGTCCATCTTTCTGGAGATGAAAATTACAGTAGACCGCTTCTGTCAATACAGGTATGTTAAATATATTTTCTACCACATGGAAAACCATTAACAATTTCTTTCTATTAAAGTACGCTGGATATTTCAGGTTACAGCTTTTGAGGGAGGTGCCGTGTGCATTGGAACGACCCTTCATCACATTATAGCGGATGGCAATTCGTTTTGGCATTTTATGACATCATGGGCAGAGTGTAGCAGGGGCCTCCCCATTGCCAAACCACCACAGCTCGACAGAACAGTTGTGAGACGAGGAAACAAGAACCCCTTGTCCATTACTTACAAAGCCCATGAAATAGTGAGCAATGAGATAGCAGGAGCCAAGATTTTCAAGCTTGTAGCAGAGGATTCACAGCTCTTAAAACAATCTGGTACCGGGAATGTGGAAAAGCATAGAAAGGCATTGGAGAAGAGAGATTCAGAGAGATTTGCGGGATTTGTAATTATCTTATAACTTGAGCTATTTATGGCAAGTGCATGAATTGTGGGATTTATCTTAATCTGTGCCTACCTAATTAAAGGCTGTTGTAACTCTTTATATGCAGATTCGTTGTAATCTCCAGACACAACAATGAATAATAATCCCTCTCTCTCTTCTCCCGTGGACGTAGGCTACGGCCGAACCACATACATCACAGTGTTCTTTGATTATGCATCTATTCTTTAGTAGCTTCTTCATGAGTATCGAATGGTCATTGTTTCGGTAGTGTGTCTACTTCGTATTTTGGAAGAATGAAGTTTTTCCCCTATTTTAGGCATGTTCTTGGTAGCGTTTTTTGTTCCGGCTACAGCGGAGTGGCGGCGTGATTTAATCAATCTTAGGTGCATTTTTGCTTCCTCAGGTTGAGTCGCGACTTCCTCCGGTGATCTTAGGAGTCATTTTGGCCTTATAAACCCGATTCAAGTCAAATCTGTCGTAGAAAGAACCTGACTTCTGAGATATCTCTGACATACCAAAGAAGGGGCACATTTTTACGCATCAAATTTGGTTCTGGAGTTGCGGTGATACCAAAGGGAAGTGGCGCATTTTTCTGCATAAAGTGCATGGTTTAAGGAGGTTGCAACGTCATTTACCAGAAAAGGGGGCACGTTTTTTGCTGTGCAATCAATTCTTGGTCCATTTTTTTTGTTTATCTCGTCTGCCCCGAAATCTGGTCTATTCTGAATCTGCTGCGGAGTTTTCATTGTGAGTGTTTTTTTTTCTGCATCTTATTTCTTGCCTTTTTTTTCTCATGGCTGAGTTCGATTCAAATCCCGGTTGGAGACTTTCATCAGTTCCGTTAAATGGTATCAATTATGTAGCATGGTCTAGAGCTGTCACTTTGTCGCTTGGCGGCAAGAAAAAATTTGTTTTCATTAATGGTGATAAAACATGCCCTCAAACTACTGACCCGGGATATGAGGATTGGATATCCAATGATCAGCTTGTTCGATCATGGTTACTCAATTCGATGGAAACTCATATTGCCGAAATTTTCACTTTTTCTAATTCAGCAAAAGAACTGTGGGATTCAATCGCTGAATTATATGGGAACCAAAATAATGCTGCCCGTATTTTCGAACTCACTCTTGAAATTGCTGCAGCCCAACAAGGTGATAAAACCTTTAGTGAACATCTTGGGAATCTTAAAAAACTGTGGGACGAATTGAACCTGTATCGTCCACATACCACTGATGCCCAAACTCTTTTGAAACGAGCTGAGGAGGATAAAATTTTCTCTCTACTTCGTAGCCTAAAGCCTGAGTATGAATACATAAGGCGCAATCTTCTGATGGATGCCACATTACCCACTCTTGCTGGTGTTTGTGCTATTATTCAGCGAGAGGAAACTCGAAGAAAGACTATGAGCTCAGAATCCAAAACTTCAACGGAGAAGATTGAATCTAATGTCCTGTTGGCTGAAAAGGATGATAAGAGAAAGCCTCACTTTTCTGACAAAAATAAGAATGTTTCTCGCTACAAGGGTAAGAAGGAACTATATCAATGTGATCACTGCAAGAAACCTGGGCATACCAAGGATCATTGCTGGGAATTATATCCACATCTCAAATCTGAATACAAGGGCTGGAAGGATCATGCTGCTATAGCCGAGACGTCTCTTTCAATCAATCAGTTGGGTCATCTTCTTCAACAACTCAGTAAGACCATCTCTTCTGGCAATAGTCCGTCCACTTCATCTCATGTGTCAGGTAATCTTCATGCTTATCTTACTTCCAATTCCAAAATTAATTCTTGGATTATTGATTCCAGAGCCACAGATCATATGGCCAATAGTTCTTCCTCAGTAACCAATTTTATTCCAAAAACTGATAAGCATGATATCTCTGTTGCAAATGGAACTACTGTTTCAGCCTTAGGAAGTGGTAAAATTAGTTTCTTTTCTCATAATGCTCCATTTGATGCTCTGGTTGTTCCATCCTTCCTTGTTCAACTTATGTCTGTTGGAAAAATTACTAATTCTTTAAATTGTGATGTCATTTTTTCTCCAACATCTGTCATCTTTCAGGATCGAAAGTCGAAGAAGATGATTGGTAAAGGAACATACTCACATGGACTTTACTTTCTAAACTCCTGCAATAAGGCGTATCATGCCAGTAGTGTAATTGAAAGTCACACTTTACATAAACGGCTTGGACATCCATCCAACCGTATCTTGTCAAGACTTTGTCCCTCTGCTTTTGTTGATTCTGATGTCTGTGATGTTTGTCAATTTTCAAAACAAACTCGTTTACCTTTTGTCAAATCGTCTTCTATGTCTACTGAGTTGTTTGAATTAGTTCACTCTGATTTATGGGGACCAGCGCCTATTGATTCTTATGATGGATATAAATATTTTGTGTTGTTCATTGATGATTTTTCTCGTGCTACATGGTTATACTTGTTAAAATCAAAAACTGAAGTGACTTCTGTCTTCAAAGATTTTCATACTATGGTGTTTAATCAGTTTGGTGCTAAAATTAAAAATTTTAGGTCTGATAATGGTACCGAATATGTTAAAGGATCTTTTTCAGAATATCTTCAAAGCCAAGGCATTATTCACCACACAAGTTGTGTCGGAACTCCACAACAAAATGGGGTGGCCGAAAGAAAGAATCGACACATCCTGGAAACCGCACGGGCCCTTATGTTTCAAACAAAGATCCCAAAACAATATTGGTCTCATGGTGTGTTGACCGCTGCATATTTAATCAACCGACTTCCCAGCCGTGTTATTAAGTTCAAGTCACCATTGGAGATACTCAAAAATAGGATACCTGACATTTCACACTTGAGGGTATTCGGATGTGTTTGTTATGTGCACCAGCAAGCAATACACAGAGATAACTTAGAAGCTCGGTCTACTCGGTGTGTATTTTTTGGGTATTCTTCCACTAAGAAAGGGTATATATGTTATGATCCAGTCACTCGTAAAATTGTTGTTTCACGTGATGTCCATTTTGTGGAATCTGAATCTTTTTTTACAACTTGTGTTGACTCTGGGAGTCGGCCACAGGGGGAGTCTGTGTCTCACCCGGTTCCGCTTCCCACCATTACCAATGAGGATGTTGTTCCTGATCATGATGCAGAAGTTCCTGAAGCACCACCAATCCCCACATCTCCTCAAGCTGCTCGACGATCGAGTAGAGCAACTCGTCCTCCAGAGCGAATGAAAGATTTCTTCACTTATCATACTGCATCTTATCCTATACAGGCACACCTATCTTATAATAATATTTCTCAGTCTCACCTAGCTTTCTTGAGTACTGTTGATCATAATCAAGAACCTAAGACTTTTAAAGAAGCTAACTCCATTGCAGTTTGGAGGAAGTCTATGCAAGATGAGCTACAAGCTCTTGATGACAATAACACATGGGAGATTGTTAAGCTACCTCCAGGAAGGAAAACTGTTGGATGTCGTTGGGTGTACAAAAATAAATACAACAGTGATGGTTCCTTAGAACGGCATAAGGCCAGACTTGTTGCTAGAGGATTCACACAAACATATGGCGTAGATTACCAGGAAACCTTTGCGCCTGTTGCAAAGATGAACACATTCCGGGTCCTCATTTCTCTTGCCGTCAATCAAGACTGGAAATTGTTTCAAATGGATGTCAAAAATGCATTCTTGCACGGTGATCTTAAAGAAGAAGTTTACATGAGCATCCCACCTGGGCATCCGCAAGAGGCCAAGTTTGGTTTAGTGTGTAAATTAAAAAAGGCAATCTACGGGCTTAAACAATCTCCACGGGCCTGGTATGCTAAGCTTAGTTCTGTCCTTATGTTGAATGGGCTGAAACGAAGTAATGCCGATCCTTCTTTGTTTGTTAAAAGAAGTAACTCCGGTATTGTTGTTGTGCTGATTTATGTTGATGATATAGTCATTACTGGTGATGATCAAAATGCAATTTCTAAGCTAAAAATTCTGCTACACAATAGATTTTCCATTAAAGATTTGGGAACTTTGAAGTACTTTCTAGGATTAGAAGTTGCCTACTCAAAAAACGGCATCTTTCTTAATCAACGAAAGTATGTGTTGGATTTGTTACAAGAGACTGGTAAATTTGGAATCAAGCCATCAGATACGCCAACGGATAGTGGAGGAAAATTAGATGATACTGGTGCATTGTTGCCTGATATTGGTCAGTTTCAAAGGTTGGTTGGTAGGTTAATCTATTTAACCATTACTCGACCTGACCTTTCTTATGCAGTAAGTTTGGTAAGTCGTTTCATGCATGCTCCCAAGGCTCAACATATGCAGGCCGTCACCAGAATTCTACAGTATTTGAAAGGGTCCCCAGGCAGAGGTATATGGATGCGTAAGACTGGTCATAATTCTATTACTGCCTACACTGATGCTGATTGGGCAGGATCTCCAATTGATCGAAGGTCTACAACTGGATATTGTACCTTTGTTGGAGGTAACTTGGTCACATGGAAAAGTAAAAAATAGAGTGTTGTTGCTCGTTCAAGTGCTGAAGCAGAATATAGAGCGATGGCATCAACTACCAGTGAAATTATATGGCTTCGAGCTCTGTTGCAAGACCTTGGTTATGGTTCGTCTCTACCAACTGAATTATTCTGTGATAATCAGGCTGCTATGCATATCGCTTCAAATCCAGTATTTCATGAGCGCACTAAACATATTGAAGTCGACTGCCATTTTGTTCGAGAGAATGTGCAAGCCAATGTCATCCGCACGACCTTTGTCCCTACAACTCAGCAATTGGCAGATATATTTACAAAAGGTCTTCCGGCTCTCAAGTTTCAAGAAGTATTGTCCAAGTTGGGCTCTATTGACATTTTCGCACCAACTTGAGGGGGAGTGTTGGAGAAGAGAGATTCAGAGAGATTTGCGGGATTTGTAATTATCTTATAACTTGAGCTATTTATGGCAAGTGCATGAATTGTGGGATTTATCTTAATCTGTGCCTGCCTAATTAAAGGCTGTTGTAACTCTTTATATGCAGATTCGTTGTAATCTCCAGACACAACAATGAATAATAATCCCTCTCTCTCTTCTCCCGTGGACGTAGGCTACGGCCGAACCACATACATCCTGTGTTCTTTGATTGTCTGTCTGTTCTTTTAGTAGCTTCTTCAGAGACTCTTGAGAAATGGGTGGATCCCAAAATTAAAACTGAAGTGATATACTCAACGTTTTACTTTACAGAAGAGATAATACAAAATCTGAAACAACGAAGCGGGGCTTCAAGTTCTTTTGTTGCAGTGGCCGCACAGTTTTGGAGATGTGTAATGAGAGCGCGCGAGGTACCACCAGAAGCAGCCGTTTATTTCCTATTGCTAGCTGATTGCAGGGGTGGTACTAAGCCGCCTCTGTTTCCAACTTATTTCGGCAACTGCTTATATATGGAGTTTGGCGCAGACCACAGCCAATACACTCACCAATGCCCCCATCTCCTTCGCCGCGGAGTTATACAGCAACTGATCAATTCTTGCAATGAAGAAACACAGACCAATCATCTGATTGACTGGGCGGAACTTCCAAACAGAAATTTTATCCATTTAATTAGAGAAGCCGGCTGGGAATACGGAACTAATGCGATAAGTTCTCCAAGATTTCGAATGCACGATGTAGATTATGGATGGGGGAAGCCTTCAGACGTGCAGACGGCAAGTATGAACGAAATTGGAGCCATGGTTTTGTCATGTGCAAAGGATGGAGGTAAGAGCATTTTCGTTTCCACCTGCCTTCCTCAACACCAGATGGACCACTTACATAAACTTCTCTTCGTCGCAGGAGAGTGATTTCAAAGATATATCTATTTTCTTTTAGTCGTGTAAGTTTAAATTAAACACAAGGTTTAGTAATCAGCAGAAGGAAAAAATTATTTGTGGTGTATGTTAAAAGGTGTGTTTCCATACAACACTGTTCTGAGTTCTTCATTATTATTTCTTGGGTTTTATGTTATAGACCTTATTTGTTATGGGTGAAGGTATCTGTTCTGTTAGAGTAGTTTATGGTATGATTTTGGTTTTGGATTTTTATTACTGTTTTCAGAATTTTGAATCTTAATAGATAGTTTATTGAAAGAACACATCATCATCTTTATTAATTATACTAAACAAATTAGATAAACCATGTATATGTCTTAAAATGTGAATGCAATATGATTATGCAATTCATATGTTTTATAAAGATTTGAATAAAGTGATATTAGTTGTTTAGATAAGTTTTGTTTTGATTCGAGGTTCTTTTAAATGAATTAGGGTTAGTATTTAAATTAAGTTTAAAAGTTGCTAAAATGAAATATTATGAGTCAACATATAACAATTAAGTTATTTTTAAATTTTAATTTTAATTTTAAAAATTAGTAATTGATGTTTATAAATTGTACATTCAATTGAAGTCCTTTAGCATAATTTTAATTTAAAAATAATAATACAAATACATATTAGTTCTAAGGATAAATTCACATTTAACTAATTAGAATATAATTTGGTCACAGTTACGCATCATTTAGATTTTGGCAATCATTTATCTCTTTATATTGAAGTGGATTAAAGACTGTGAGCGATAAAATTTCACATACTTCCTTTTTATTCTTATTTATGTTATGTACTTTTGATTGTATTGAAAATACATAATTGTAATTCCTTATTTTTCATGTTGGATAGAAGAATTAATATTAACATTAAACTTGATATTTTCCAAAAGATAGATGAAAGAACTTTGCAATTCCTAATACCTTTAGTATTCCCTAATTTATGTCTTTCACGGTCTCCTATTAACAAGGATATGCAAAAAAAAATAAAGAAAAAAAAAAGAAAAAGAAAAAGAAAAAGAAAGCATCAATTGAATATAGCTAAACTTGTACATTAGTTAAGGTTTACAAATTTCTTCTAAACTCACCAAATACATAGAAGCTCCACCATTTTCCTCTAGTAATCTCCTTCGTGTTCATCTCAAAGCCCAAACAGAGATGTTTTTCACATAGAAAACTAGTAAGTGTACCTCATCATAACATGAATGTCCAAAAAAATCCTCTTACCAAAGTTTAAGGAGGTTGGAACTCTAACATATCATAGGGAAAACCAATTTGTGAGTGAATTTAAGAAAGAAAAAGGTTCCATTAAAAATTATTCCACTCTTTTCTTAATCTCATTCCCTAGTATTAGCCATTACTAGCATAATAGATGTTGCATACTTCATAGCTAATGACATAAAAGAGGAATACATGAAAAAAATTACTATTAGCAAAATATAATTATGAAACCTTATGCCTTCAATTTTTTTAAGAATAAAAATAACTATTAAAAGATAATTCCTTAATCCTACATCCTAAGGTTTCATATTGTAATTTATCCCAGAATAGCCACAAATAAAAATGATCTTTAATATATTACAATCAACAATTACATACAAATTTATCTTAACATTATTTTATTCTTATACAATAATATCGTCTATATTAGAGTCTATTATTCATAATGATATCTATCAAGTTTAATTAGCATTGGCACTAAATTTCATTATAATATTAGCACAAATATTTGTGTGCAAACTTTTTGAATCACCATCCTTATCATTTTGGTATAAAACATGGAGTTGGCCAATTTTGTTAGCATCTTTTATACTATTCAATACTTAATCCAATGAATAGTGGTTAGATGATCTTGTAGCATTTCTTGACATATTGAGGAGATTTATTGCAAGAAAGTTGGATATTTCTTATTTTCTATGATTCTCATGACAACATTTTCATCTCTCATCAACATGATACAATTTTAATATATATGTACATACATACATACATTCATATACACATACATGTATATAGAGATACATACATATAGAGATGCATACATACATACATACATACCTATATATATTCCATTCAAGAAACTAGGAAAATAATAAATTATGCAAATACTTGCATTGCAATTTGCATTGATGTCCTTATTCTAGAGAAAATTGTTAGATTCAATAAATAAATTAGGATAAAATTGCTATAATAGAATAAAGTTATATCTATTTAGTCTCAAATAAAAAATAATAATAATATAAAAAATATTCAATAAAAATATAAAAAAAAGCCTGCTCACTAGATATTGGAGTTACTGATCTAATTTCAAGAAATTTTGAAATGATATTACTTCTAGAAAAAGATATGAATTATAGTAAAATGTCACTCACTATCAATAAGGAAAAAATAATATTAAATTTTATAATAAATAACTAGGAAATTTTCCTCTTTTTTTTTAATTTTAAAATTGAATCTTTAGATAAACTGATACAAATCGATAGTCAACATCAACTTTAAATTCTTAATAGTTTTTTTGATATAATTGAAATAATTTGTTGAACATAAAGTGCTATTTCTTTTACCCAATAAGGTTGAAAAAGTGAGACACATCATTGTGCATTCACATGTACTAATAGTCACATTAATCTCAATCTTAATTCCATTTATTATTAGCCACATTAGTCTCAACTACATTAGAACTTTAGAACTTTTCTTGGTATGTCTCAATATACATACACCTGAAAATAAATTAAAATTCTATAAGAAATTTAATTTTCTTCCCTATACATCATTCACAAGTACTAACAATCACACTAATCTCAATCATAGTTCCATATAGTATTAGCTACATTAGTCTCAACTACATTAGAAATTCACATATTTTCTTGGTATGTTTCAACCTACATAAACCTAAAAATAAATTGAATTCTATCAAGAAATTTAATTTTCTTCCATATACATATAACACAAACCCTTACTCAAAAAATATATACAAAAGTGGTACAAGTTTTTTAACAATATCACATAAATCATTGAGAATGTTACACGTGCTTGACTATGATACATGGATGGCCTAGTCTAGGACTAGGCCTTAGGCCTAATTCTTTCCTAGAAATTGAAATCTAAGAGAATATATTTCCTATTTCCTTGATATTTTTTCCAGCACTAGATATTTTTTCTACCATTTTCTAATAGTGTATCAATCAAACATATAGATCAAATTTCACAAAATGTCATAATATAAATAGGATTCTCATTCCTTATAAGTTATTTTTAAAAAATTTGTTAGTCATATATGTTAGTATTTTATTCTAGTCTATTCTCTCAATAGATATTCTTTTAAAATATAATTAGAGGTAGATTTGTGTCATTATTTCTATTTAAATCATGATATTTACTGACATTAATTAGCAAATATATAACCTATCTTCTTATCTTTTAGGATGTATGTATGTATTACATTTATTTCATATTAATGTATTGTTATTATTTCTACATGCTACAAGAAGTAGCATAGACCATTGATGTCCCATCGTCAAGTGCTATATCAAACCCTCACCCCCATGCCATGAATACCTCTTTTCATCTTATAATTTATGTGTATCCAATGTTGCATTGCAATAAGGAAGAAATATATGATGATTAGATGTTTATTATGCACTCTAATTTATAGGGTCATTTTACTATATTATAGGTGATAATTATCTTAGTCAAAATAAAACTTTATCAAATATAGGCAATATGTTTCTCATTGAGTGCTATAACCTCTTATAGCAATCAAGTGAATGAAAAATTGTAAATTTTTATAACATAATCTTGATGATAGTAAAGTGGCATAGAGGTCAAACTCAAATCATTCTCAAATAAAATTCAAATAACACAAAAGTGATTTAATTATTTTTTATCATGGAGCTTATAATAAATTGTCCCAATTAGATGGTTATCTTTAATTAGACATGCATGATGCATGTTATGCATTATATTGAGTTAGATATATGAAAAATAAATCAAATGTATCAAAACAACCATCTTTCAATGGTATATGATTGGGTCACTGGGTCCTGGCCTAAATTTTGAGGGCTCTCAAAATTGAAAACAATTTAATGATTGGATGCATTTGTTTAATGCTTGTCCTCCTTAAAAAAAAAATAAAAAAATGAAAATTAGACTTTGAAATGCATAACTAAAATTAGACATACATTTTATACAAGTAACCTAAAAATGGTAAGATTTCAAATTTAAATTGAAGCTCAACCCAACCCTTCAAACTAACCATTGTCATTCACATCACTTCCTTGGTGGTTGATAAATATTTGGCAAGGCTTCGTGGATATAAGCATAGCGTGTGGTTCCAAAGCGTTTTGAGTATCAGGCTGAGTTTTGGTAGCTGTGGAAGAGGAAGCCATTTCCATTTCATTAAACTCGAATCAGCAGAAAGAGGAGAAATAACAAATGGATGGTTTAAACGTGAAGAGAGAAGAGCTTTGATCACGAGGCATCCGATGGTGTAGGGCAATCTTGCATCACCAAAGATGATTTCCATTTTTGTTCACATTGTTTTCTTTTTGTAGATGTTTTTGTATTTTTGGATACCCTTTTCATTGAATAAGAGTTTCCAACTTTCAGAACTGCTTTTCTGCTTTTTCTGCTCAACTGCTATTTTTAGCAGGTTTGCATTTGAAGTCGTGGGAAGACAGAAATTTATGGAAAGGTTTAGGATGGAAAAATACACAGTTTGGTGAAAGAATCAGGTCAAGATCATTCACGACTTGAAAGTTATTCAAGTTCCAATTTTGTTTTTACTGAAAAACCTTAGGAAACTCAGTTTGAGGCACCAAATGATCCCGGATGGGCCTGAAAATTTGCGGAAACGCCAAAGTAGTTCGCTGAAGGCCTACTTTGTGAAAAATCATCTTTTCGAGAGCTTTCCGAAAAGGTATTATCATTGAAGATCCAACGGTCGGATTAAAAATTATGGCTTCCGGAAGTTGGTGCATATTTTAGAAATGTACTAATTTTCGAATGTGAATTTAAATTAGAATTTCAAATTGTAATTTTACCAAACTGTCAAAAAATCTTATCTCGGTTGTTTTGGTTCCGTAAAACCCAAATGGCCCATTTAGGGGCTTGTTTCTGATTTTTGGGTAACTTTTTTGGGGAAAGAAGTTCCCAGATGTCATGGAAAGGATCCGTAATTTTCTGTAAGTTGGTAATTTGCATGTAATACAGAGCTTTGGGATTTGAGATCCTCTGCATGTAAGAAGTTCAATATTTATGAATAAAATATTATTCTCTGTTTTGGAGTGTATTTCTGTGTC
>VDFB02238276.1:0-14671 GCA_007258455.2 Sequoia sempervirens | reverse complement strand
GGTCTCTAATGTTTTTGTTGGGGATGAAAGGTCAAGTATCTGCGATTCCAAGGCCAGTTAAGCTATCTATATTGCTCAACACACTGCCTAAAAGATGTGAGCAAAGGCTCCCATTGATAGTTAAAGTTTGGATTGCTTTGATCTCGTGTGCTTTCTAAGTGAAGGTTTGGCGGCTTTGTTTTGCACTTTTGGTGAATGTTGTGTTTCTGTGGTAAAATGTATGGTGACATGGCACTGGTACACATCATTTAGTTCCAATTTCATTGTCTACTTGGCCCATTAGGCCCCAAGTTTTTCATTTTTTTTGGTGGTCATGTGGAGCTATCAAGAGCTATTGTGGACTCCGAAAGTGCTTAAAATAGGGCTCTTTTTCAAATTTGCGCAACTTCTGCAAACGAGTTATCGTGGGTAAGCTACTTTGACAAACTTCGAAGTGGATGAGGTGTTTTTTTTTGAAAATTCTACCATTTTGTGTCAATTTTACTAACTTGAAGTTGCAAGTTGTTATTATTGAATCCCTTGGCAAATTTGGTGTTTGGGAATTGTAAAATTCAGTTTGTATCTATTCTGGGGGGGTGTATTTTGCATTTTAGTCCTTTGAGTGCCCTTGTATACCATGTCGGACCCTAGGATTGAATTGCTCACTCCACACAACTATCACACATGGAAGCTCAAAATGTCACAATTGTTGCAATCTCGTGGTCTATGGCAATTGTTGGATGCCGACCAACCTGAATTCACAAAAACATTTGAGTTATTTGTTCATAGAAACAAAATGGATGAGGCTAAAGGACTCATCGGTCTTCATGTGTCTGATAATTTGTTGTTTCATATTGCTGAGTGTAAAACACCTAAAGATGTGTGGGATAAGCTTGCAGAATTGTATGGTAAGGTCAATCAGTTTAGGATCTTGCAACTTGAAGCCGATCTCACTTCTCTCTCTCTAGATGTTTTTCCTTCTATTCAGGATTTCCTTGCACAGTTCAAATTGATTTTGTCTCAATTAAAAGGATGTGGTCATGCCAAAGATGATAAGGAGTGTATTTTCTTGATCCTGTCTAAGCTTAGAGGTCCCTTTCAAGTGTTTGCCTCTACCTTCTATTCTACTATGGATGCCATGGGGGACGATCATAAGATGCCTACTTTTGAGGAGTTTTGTGATCGATTGACTAGGGAGCAGGCCAAGTTGATTCAGATGGATGCTCTTCCTAAGAGTCATGCTTTAATGGCTCAATCTTCCAAGGGCAAGGGTAAGAACAAGAAGAAGCCTAAGATAGATTCATCTTCAGGTGGTGAGACTCCCTCCAAGCCTAAGGTGAAGACTGATCAGAAGAATAATCTTTCACCTCCTCCTCCTTCTAACTCGGGCGAGTCATCTTCCAAGTCTAAGAAGAAGAAGGAGAACTGTTCGTTCTGTGGAAAATCTGGGCATAATGATGCACATTGTTTTGCAAGGCTAGCAGCATTAGAGGAAGCTATGAGGAAGCATAATCTTGCCATGCCTAAGTCTTCTTCTTCGAGAAAAGGGAAAGCCCTCTCACCTACAGCTTTGTCCTCTACCAGTTCTAGTTGGATTCTTGATTCTGGTGCTTCTCATCACATGACTCATACTGAGGCTCTTCTTGATTCTCTTTCTGATAGTCTTACTTCACATATTGCTGTTGGGAACTCTTCTCAAATTCCAGTTTTGGGAATAGGCTCAGTTCATATGCAAGATGGTAGCATTGATGATGTTCTTCTTGTTCCTGATATTTCCCAGAATCTGCTTTCTATCTATCAAATTTGTAATCATGGTGATGGAAGGCTTGTTGAGTTCTCTCCTACTGATGTGACTATTCGAGAGATGCAGGATCCTGAGAAGGTCATTGCTACAGGAACAGTTGACCGTGCGGCCCGTTTGTATAGGTTTGATGGATTTGAGTCTTCATCAGGATCATCCCTTATTGCTCATGCAGATTCTACAAGCAAGCTTTGGCACGAACGGTTTGGGCACCTGAATTACAAATATCTTCAGCAGATGAGCACACAAAATTTGGTAATTGGTCTACCTCAGATCTCTTGTTCAGATGGAGTTTGTCAAGGTTGTGTGCTTGGCAAGCATCATAGGGATCCTTTTCCCAAGGGTATGGCCACACGTGCTTCGACACCCCTTGAGTTGGTGCATAGTGACCTCATGTCATTCCCCACTCCCTCTTTTTCAGGGGCCAAGTATGTGCTCACCTTCATTGATGATTTTTCTAGGCGCACTTGGGTGTATTTTTTGAAGTACAAGGATGAGGTTCTTCGACATTTCATGACCTTCCTTGCATTTGTGGAGAAGCAGTCAGGACATTCCCTTCAGAAGATTCGCACAGATAATGGGGGGGAGTATGTCAATCAGGCGTTCCAAGAATTTTGTTGTACTAAGGGTATTCTTCATCAACACACAGTGCCATACACTCCTCAACAGAATGGTGTAGCTGAGCGGAAGAATAGAACTTTACGGGAGATGGCCAATTGTATGCTACAATCTAGATCCATGGCTCCCGCATTTTGGGCAGAGGCTGTCAATTGTGCCAACTACATTCAGAATCGTATGCCCCATAAGGCAGTGCAGAATATGACTCCCGAGGAGGCTTGGTCTCATGTCAAGCCCAAGGTTTCCTACTTTTGAGTATTTGGGAGTGATGCATGGGCATTCATTCCAGATGGTAGGCGCAAGGCAATGGAGAAGAAAAGTCAACGGTTCATTTTTGTTGGCTATTGTGAGGATGTGAAGGGTTATCGGTTGTTTGATCCTATCACTCGAGAGGTTTATTTTCGTCGTGATGTTCAATTTGATGAGTCTTTCACTTCGAAGGAGTCTCCATCACAAGCCTCTCCCTCTCTTCTTCCTAGTTCTTCTTCAGAGGATGTTGTGCTTCCAAATGATGATGATGATGCTTGTAATGATGTTGTTCCTGATGATGGTATCGATCTTGTTGTTGATATTACTCCATCTTCTCCTTCTCCTCCACCTGCACCCCGTCGACCTTTATGGGCTCGTACACTTCTTGAGGATGCTGGTTCCCTTGTAGGTGATCCCATAGCTACACGTTCCACTCGTTCCCGCACTTCAGGTAGTAGTCTTTTGAGTCATGCAGTTTGTACTGATCCTCAGAAGTTTTCAGATGCTTCGGGTGTTCCGGAATGGGACAATGCTATGAAAGAGGAGTATTCTTCTTTGATGAAGAATCATACTTGGGATTTGGTTTCTCTTCCTAAAGGAAGAAAGTTGGTTCGATGCAAGTGGTTGTATCGTACCAAGTTTGCATCTGATGGTTCTATTGATAAGTATAAGGCTCGTCTAGTGGCTAAGGGCTTTTCTCAGGTTGAGGGTATTGACTATTCTGAGACCTTTGCCCCTGTCGCAAAGATGGATTCCATACGCCTCGTACTTTCTATTGCTGCATCTCAGGGTTGGTTAGTGTATCAGATGGATGTGAAGAGTGCTTTCTTGCATGGTGATCTTCATGAGGAGATCTATATGGAGCAGCCACTTGGCTTTGTGCAAGACCCTTCACTTGTTTGCAGGCTCCGACGTTCATTGTATGGTCTCAAACAGGATCCTAGAGCTTGGTATGAGAAGATGGATAGTTTCTTGCTTGTTTCTGGATTCACTAGATGTCACTCTGATCCTACAGTTTACATTCAACGCCATGGGGGGGATCTTCTCATTCTTGTTCTTTATGTGGATGACTTAATTCTCACGGGGAGTTCTAGTGCCATGATTGAGGATACTAAGCATGCTTTGATGGAGCGTTTTGATATGACAGATCTTGGTTTGTTGCATTACTTCCTTGGTCTTCAAATCCATCAGTCTTCTACTGGTATTTCTATCTTCCAGCAGAAGTATGCTCTTGATTTGCTTCAGAGGTTTGGGATGGCTGATTGCAAGCCAGCCCCTACTCCTTTTCAGTCAGGTGTCGTATTGTCCACTAGTTGCACTACTCCATCTGTTGATGCTACTTTGTATCGGCAACTGGTCGGCAGCCTTTTGTACTTAACACATAGTCGTCTTGATATTTCCTTTGCAGTTTGTCTTGTCTCCTGTTTCTCTCAAGATCCTCATGAGAGTCATTGGAAGGCAGCCAAGCGTATCTTACGGTACCTTCAGGGCACTACACATTTTGGCATTCACTATACATCTGGTGCTACTGACATTGTGGGCTTCACTGACTTAGATTGGGCCGGTGATGTTGATGATCGAAAGTCTACTTCTGGCTTTATATTCTGTCTTGGTTCTGGTCCGGTTGCTTGGTCTTGCAAGAAGCAAACTGCAATTGCCTTATCATCAACCGAGGCTGAGTATCGAGGAGCTGTCTTGGCTAGCCAAGAGGTTCTTTGGCTTCGACAGTTGATGGCCGAGTTTGGCTTTCCTATTGATCATCCCACTATTCTTTGGTGTGATAACCAGAGTGCTATACATATTTCTCGCAACCCAGTGGAGCATCAACGCACCAAGCATATTGAGATCCACATGCACTTCATTCGGCAGCTCATTCAGGATGGTGTTCTTGTTTTGGATTATTTGCCTACGGAGCAGCAGGTTGCAGACATCTTCACTAAACCTTTGGCATCTCCTCGCTATCTTCAGTTGCGATCGATGTTAGGGGTGAAGGAAGTTGTCCTTGGGGGGTCTTAAGGAGTCCTCCTTCCTTTCTCTTTTGTTCTCTCTTTTGGAGAGGATTTTTCTCCCACAGGGTTTTTCTCCTTTTCTCCGGTTATGAGAGATTTGTAGTTTATTGCATTGTAGTTGTACATAGGTACCTAACAAGGCTTTATTGTCGGGACCTATAATGCATCTCATATTGCATATTGCATTTTCTTTTTCTCCCTAAGTTGCACTTAAGGGGGGGTGTTGGCATGCACGTTTTTTTTAACCTGCGTATTAAGTCCAACTCTTCATTTATATCTTATTCGGCGCATTATTGATTTGGTCGGCTCCTTTCCCTTTCGTCTACTGCTCCACCGTTCATCTCTGCTTTGCATTAACTTTTGGATGGCTCCTTGTCTTTCAACCTGCTCTATTTAACTGGGCTTTTGTATTTTGTATTTCATTCATTCGAGATCAATGCAAATGATTGACTGGTTCATGTGAAGGGTTCTTTGTCTGCAGATCCAGATTCTGGATGCTCTATCAAATAAACTGTACCAGACTGTTGAATTTCAATTTGATTGTATGTGTTTGAATATAATAAAAGATACTAAAATATCCGTTGCTAGAGTATTTTCTAGGTTATTATTTCTTGTGCTTTTAGTTGGATTTTTCAATATAAAAGAAATAAAAGAAGCTCAATGATATATCTCAGGTCATGTTACAATGGTAATTGTTGATATGCAAGATCTGTAAATAAGTATTGAAGGAAGCCTTACATGAAGAAATTCTCATAAATAGTAATCTGCTATGCTTTGAATGTCTATATAAGACCTCAAGGAAGGTGTAAAAAATGGAATAAGCATCCAAAAATGCTCGATACAATGTTGCCCCTTGGAAGAGGTGATACTTGAGATGGATAAGAGGGAATATTAACACCCATAATTAGATTCGTAGATGCAAACAGATCGGTACACTAAAATGGAAACTCAAGGTGTCTACATAAGAGATTTTAGATGAATGAGCATTCGATACTTCAAGTGGAGTAATATGCTTTTATGGTTACAGTGAGCTTTTCCATGAAAGACATGTGAAGATGAAGAAGCCATAAAAATTGCGGCATAAACTCATAGTCTTCAAAAAAACAGTGATTGCAGTGAGCCTAACTGCTTTCAGAAATGAAATAAAGGGCAAGTAATAATAAGAAGATTAAAGTATTTTATTCAGGAATTTTATGCTTTGATTCGTCCAAACACATTCTCATTATGGAGGTATGTATTTAGTCTTAGATGGCAACCATACAGTAATGAATAACTTTCTCCAGAAAAAACACATGAACTTCTTATGAACTTAATAAAATAAACCTAATTTTGGGGTGTTCTGTGTGTTTAAATTGATGAAATAACCTATAAACCTAATTTTAGGGTGTTCTTTGTGTTTAAATTGATGAAATAACCTGCAATACTTCAACATGTTCTTCTAGTACCATGAAAAGGAGATAGCTGGGCCTGCCAATCTCAATATGCAGTAAGTTGTACTATCTCTGACTCAGGTTGGAATAAACAATTATTGTATATTTCACGATATTTTTTCAAAAATAACCAATCACATGTAGATTAGATAAATTGCATATGCACTGTGTGCTTTTCATACGCCAGTAAAATCACCATCACATTTCAATTACATCCCTATGAATACATGCTCCGTGACAAGATAAATAGTTTCCACTGATACAAAATTATAGAATAGTATATTGTTTTGACTTAATAAATGCCATGTTCTATGATATCAGGAGTGCAAAGGACCATCTGATCTTTTGTAATCTTTGTTTCAAATTTCAGTGATTGTATTATCACTTTCAAGTTTCAACATTATTATAAAGCATAACTTAAGCGTCTTCTTAGTTTACAAACAAGGCTACATTAAAATGAGCAGACCTCATTCTTCAATACCTGAACATTATTTATCACCTCGGAGCTTGGCATGAAATTGTACCTGATTCCATGATAAAGAAAAAGAATAGCAAACACCATACATTGCTAGGTTGAATAGTTGACATAATGGGAGCTGAAATTCAGAATAGCTTTGAAAGAATGGTACAGTCTTGGTTTTCAAAGAATGGTGAATATTATAAGTATCTGACACATATTATAGCTTAATATTAGAGAAAAGCACATAATTTACTACATACACTTGTTAATTTTGGGCGATATAGCAAATTCAGGTAAACTTTTCACTATATCACATCTAGTGTTTATTAAATTGGCCAGCAAGCAACTTACCTAAAAATTCTGCACAAATTGTGTTGTGTTTTCGAAAAAGTCGTTGATTAAAAACAGGAAGAGCTTGCAATAAAAGTACGAAACCCTAACACAAGAGAAATTTATTTAAATGAAATGAGCCAAAACCAATCTTCCTGTAGCTTGCTTCAATCTATTCACAGGAAACGAAATCTGAAAATATCAGTGTTTTAGGGCTTACTTAGACTCTTTAGCTCGAGAGAAGATGTTAGGCGTGAGTCGGCAGAGATATCTGAAAAATAAGGCAGACATTACAATTTCATCCACTCATGTTAGAGATTTCTGAAAAAATAAGGCAAACATTACAAATTCATCCACTCACTCGAATGCAAAGAGAACCATCCAAATAATTTGCTATCAGTTACCTGTTTGTAGTCATTTAAAAAAAATAAAAGTGGAAGAAGCCCAATTATCTGAGGCAATCAACAATACCGATGAAGAAAACTGGGCAGATTTTGATCTAAAAATATTGGAGTTTTACAGCTACTAGATTCTCGGGCTCCCTGTTATGCATGTATGCAAAATGTGGTAGAAGAGACAAAGACATGTGAACACGTGAACACGTCTGCAGAATGCCACTTATTCCATTTCCACGAAGCGCCCTCCCAACAAAATCTGTTTAAAACTTAGGGAATGACTTATATTTCTCGCCTGCTCGTTGGCGATTGGTGGAAATAATTTCTGCTTTATTTTTAATCAAAAATATAGGAAACCCCTGGAAAAATAAGAGGGACCAATCAGGAAAAAAAGGAAAACGAGTAAAAATCAAAAATCAAAATCAAAACTTTCCAGACATTAGGAAACCATAGTATATTTGTATGTTTGCACGATTTTCAAGGAGGATTAATAGTGCAGGAACGGAGATGAAAACATTAGTCTCTGCCTTACGGCATGGACTAATAATGTTGATGCAATTATGATGGGATATAAATCACAATTCTGATTGAAATGGTAATATAAGAAATTAGTGTACTAAATAGTATACCTGTATGCACAATCTAAGGGAGATATTTCCTTCTTCAGATTATCACGAATCATGCCATAAATCTTTTCTACATAAGATGTAAGTTGTTGCTTGAAAAGCAAGGCTGGGTACTTGGCTTCCACTTGACGTAAAACATCCAGCCTGCTTATTATCCCAACATTTCCACTATAAATACCCATGCCAGATTGGGATGATCAGAATCCTTGGGTACAATTTCGTAGATATCAAACATTTAATTCCTAAGATACTAAGTTACCGGATTCGCACTCCATAGGCCTCAACCCGCCCCAGCGCAATACGGTACCGGTTCAATAGGTACGGGCGGTACGCGATTACCCGGCATGCGTCTAACGAAAGTACCTTGCCTATAGGTAATGCGGACCCGGGTACCAAATTAATTCGCGGGAACTCGAGAACCTACCTACCAGCACTTAAAAAGTAGGCCCAAAAGTTAAAAAAAAACAATTTTTTAATGATTATTTTGCCTCTTAACCCTAAAACGACCCAATATGAGGCCTTTCAACACTAAAACATTTCATTTTTGCCTCTCATTTTGCTCTCTCCATATTTTCTTTCCATCTTAGCATTTTGAAGGGAGGTGATTGCATTTGAAGGAGATCGATTGTGGAGTGGCAAATAGCTTCTACAAAGGAGATTTAAGTGTTCAAGGTATGCATTTAAACCCTATTCTTCAATCTTTTGATGAATTTTTTTAAGTTTCTTAGTTTTTGATGAATTTTTTCAAGTTTGTGAATAAGTTTTTCAAATATATATATTTTTTTTCATTTTTTTTTAGAGATTGCAACAATGGCCAGTAGTCAAAGTTCAGTGGGTGGGGATGGAAGCCAAAAGTTCAAAATTGATAAAGGATCTCTTTTATGGAGACATACCACACGAATTTCACAAATTCCTGGAGGTGGGGGGTTTGTTTGGAACTGTAATTTTTGCAATGTACAATATAATAGCTCCTACTACCGAGTGAAACTTCATTTTATGGGCCCTGGTGGTAAAGGGATTAATATGTGTGTGGGCCAAGATAAGAAGGGGTTTTCTGCTGTACAAATAGCAGCATTTATAAAAGAACAAGAAGATGCTGACAATTCCATTGCAAGAGGAAAACAAACTAGTTATAGTTCCGGAAAGAAAAAAACAACATTACCCACTCATCAGATAGTTAGGCCCTCTAGACATCCCTTCTTGTCTATACCCTCTATGGAAGAAGAAGATGAAGAACCAGAAACCACCACCCGCAAGAGAGGTCCATTAGAGAAGGCATTTAAAATGGAGGCAAGAGATACTGCTGAAGAAAAAATTGCACGTTGCCTCTATGCCAATGGTCTTCCATTCAACTTGGTGAGATCACCATATTGGAAGGACATGGTGTCAGCAATAAATAGTGCACCTCCTGATTTCACAAGTCCTGGGTATGAAAAGTTGCGTACCACCTTATTGCAAAAAGAGAAGAAATATGTAGAGGCCCAACTAAAACCAATTAGAGATTCTTGGGTTGAAATAGGTGTATCTATTGTTTCCGATGGATGGAAATATTGCAAAAACTGTCCATTGATTAATGTTATTGTAGTGTCCCCCAAGGGGGCAATGTTTTTGAGGGCGGTTGACTGTGAAGGGGAAGTGAAAGATGCAGAGTTCATTTCCAGGATTCTCATTGACTCATAGAGATGGTGGGTAGTGAAAATGTTGTCCGCTAATTGCTGCATAATGCACTTTGCGGTGGTCGCAAGTGCTTTAGAGCGATATGATACATCTTTGACATCGCGGTAATCAGACACTCCCTCAATTTGGTGATGCAAGCAATTGGCACCCAAATAGAGTGGGTGAAAGAAATATACCAGGAGTCTGAGGAGATCCAGATGTTTGTGACAAAACACCATATGTCACAAGCAATTTTCAGAACTTTTTCAACATTGGAATTGTTGAAGGTAAATTTTAAAATTTAATTTATTTAGTTTCATTTATTGCGTCATAGTTTTACATAATTGAATAAAAATATTTTGCAATACTTTACATATTTTAAATGTAAATATTAACTTCATTTATTAATGTTCTTAGGTTGCTATTAAGACCCTTTGCATCTCACACAGTTGTTCTGAGACGACTTGTGAAGGTGAAAGATGCATTGAGTCAAATGGCTATTAGCAACCAATGGAGTATATGGAAGCAATCAAATTCAGAGAGGGCCCAAAAAGTCAAGGCATTGATCTTGAATGACGATTGGTGGGATCGTGTGAATTATGTATTGGAATTCACCGAACCTATCATGTCTATGCTTCGGTTTGCTGATACAGATGAACCATGCTTGGGGGATGTCTATGATAGCGTGGACACAATGTTGGAAAAAATAAAAATAGAAATACAAAAAAAAGAGAATGATCCTGAAGACACCTTGTACAAAAGGGTGGAAGCAATTGTTCTTCATCGTTGGAACAAGATGACAACTCCATTGCACCTCCTTGCATATGCCCTATCTCCGAGGTACTATACCACTGAAGTACTTTCTATCCCAAGGAGAATACCGCCATATAGAGATTCTGAAGTTGCTAATGGGTATAAGACGGCATTTAGTAGAATGTTCAGTGATCCAGAAGTGCATGCAAGTGTCATGAGAGAATTTGGAATGTTTGTCACAGGAAAATCAAAAAATCATAATGCTTCTGTTGCTAGAGACCAATACAAAATGGATGGTCTTACATGGTGGTACCTCCATGGTCAAGATTATATCTCCAACCTCTTGCAATCAAGATCCTCTCACAAGTAAGTTTTTTTGTTTTGCCACTTGTATTGTAAAATTTAACACTTAACATTCTTGAATTTATCTTGCATTTTTTTATTTTATTTTTAATTTTGTTGGTTTTCTCTCCAGGTTGCAAGCTCTTCTGCCGCTGAACGGAATTGGAGTACATACTCCTTTATCCACTTAGTGAAGCGTAACCGGTTGGCTGCAAAAAGAGCTGAAGACTTAGTGTATATTCATTCCAATTTGCGTCTTCTGTCACGTAAGGATCCTCAATACAGGCAGGGGGCAGCGAGGCTTTGGGATGTAGCACCCGAGTCTACTGACTTGGATGCAACCATTCAGGATCTTGCTAGAGCCACTATGGATGATGTGGGTGATATTGATGACATATCACATGGTGTTGGATCCGCTTTGGGTTCAAATGATGATGATTTTGAAGTTGAAACCACTCAAAATTCAAGTCATGATGATTCTGACAATCCTTTTGATGATTGATGAGCATATGAACAATGAACATTGAATCATGTTTCAAATTTTCAATGTTTCATGAACTACATTTTGTAATTCAGTAATTTTATTTGAATATTTTTCAACCATCAATTGGCATTTAATATTTATCTTTGGCATTTGGCATTGATCAATGATCAAGTATCATACTATGAAATGATTTAGCTCTTTACGTTTCTATATTTCTCTTTATTTTGTATATATAATTGCTACATATATATAGATTTATATATACAATTATTAATATATATATATATATACACATCGCATCTACACGTACCCAACCCCTAAAAAATTTTGCCCAGACTCACGCATCGGGTTCTGCATCAAACCCGAACCGCAATTCCAGCTAAAATACTGTATCAGATGCAACCGAGTCATAGACTATCTACAAGGATATCAGATAAAAGTTCGTATGGAAATAGTTGTAACTTACTTGAGCCATCCTCCCAAACAAAGAAACATATGATAATCTGCCACGTTGAGAAGGTATGCCAGCTGCAACATTTTCTTTCAGTGTGCTCTGCAAGAGGAATAGTAAAGTGGATGTATTTGACAACCAATAGGCCAATACATCCACACTATTCTGTTTCTGCAATGCAAAAATATATTTCAATTGCAAGAGGATATCTTTATCATCTTTCTAGTTAAAGCTTCAATAAAATTTGAGTACTAGCATTAGATGATGTGACATACAATTGAGCAGTAAGTACATGCAGAACTCTTAAGAGTTGAGGGCCTGCCTCATTTCACAGATTCAAACAAATGAATTGTAACATTTTTACATTTCAAAAATATGTTTCCTATCACCTCAATTGTGCAACCAATCATGTGGATAATTCGGTCAAACACACTGGTTTTGTCAGCTTCAAAAGACCTCAATTGAAGAAGAGATTTGTAGATAATACATGCTGCAACAGGTTTGCCCCAGCTGAAGCCAACATCTTGGGAGACAGATTTGATAAGTGCATCATGATGTTCATAAATAAAAACAATATAAGTGTACGAAGTGTTAAAAATATTTGTAAAAATCCTACATAGCATTATGTTTGATGGATATGCTCTCTAGAATGTGCTAGCATTGCTGATTAGACATCTGCAGGAGTTGAGTAACACATACTTGTTGTTTGTTATTAATAGATCTCTGTCGTGTTAACTCACTTTCCACCGGTCTCTTCACAACATAAGCAACAAATGGCATATTCTGCACATAGTACTTGTAAATATATCACTTCATGGATCACAAGATGGTAACCTCCATCTGGAAATAGCTACAGTTTGAAGATTAAGAAAAGCATACATAAATCTGATGAACTAAGATTTTACAAGATCACAAGTAGTTCCAGCAACTTCTACAGCTATAGGTTCCCCATTTGTGAGGGGGGCATTCTCTGGAATCTTCTGCAAGAAAATAATTTCAAAGAAAATTAGTTAAGTATAATAGATACAGAAAATCTAAGTTTTGGCATTGTCAAAACTATGGTCTACTTCTGGTGAAGAGCTTCATTCTCAGATTCTAAGTTTTCCACCTTTTCTTCAAGCCTGAAACATTAAATAGAAATCAAAATATATAAAAAATGAATATAGAGAAACACGGTTTAAGAATAGGCTACACTTGCAACATGTCAACAACAAAGATACAAATGAACCAAAGCAGTATATGCCAAAAAGTCAAGAATCAAGAAATCAACCTAACTAAACCAACATGTTAAGATGAAAGGAATTGAAACAACATACACTTTAATCTCTTTTGAAAAGTCTTGAGCCATAGAGATGTTCAAGGCCTGCTGACGAAGAACTTGATTCTCTGATTCCATGTTTGATAGATTTTCTTTGAGGCTGAGATAAAGAAACAACATTTATGCCAGTTGACACAATTGTAAGAAGAATAGCATGAAATATTTAGGAGTTACTCTATTCAGAAAGAACATGGTCTACACAAATACAAATGTAGTGAAGTTACACTGTGTTACATTCATCTGCAAGCATCAAAATCAAAATTGTACATATGTGATCAAACCGAGTGCAAGGTAGAAGGTTTTAATAAACCTTTGTAAAGAGTCCTGAAGTTGATCTATCTTTGACTTCTGATCTTCTATTAATTTAAATCTCTCCTCACTTTCTCGTTGGACTTGTGAATATTTTCTTTCAGTTTCATCTGCCTTCTTCTCTAGTGATTCTACTAAAGCCTGTAAAATCTTCATTGTAAGTCATATTCTTGATCATGTTAAGGGGGATTAGATTTCATACATACTTCACCAAACATCATAATACAGATATTTATTCCATAAAAAATGAAACGAATATTTCAATGTTCTAGAGACACGTGTTCCCACCTTTAGTTCTTCATTTTCATTTGTAAGCTTTTCAACTTTAGCCGTGTCCACAACAGCTACCTCTTTAATTATTGGAAGTGCCTCTTGTATGGCTATTTTGGCTGTTTCACGTTCCTTCACCAACATAGCATTGGCTTCTTCTACTTGAGCTTGCATCTTCTCTATTGTTGATTGTAGTTTTGCAATCTCTTGTGATTTAGATTCTTCCAAGTCAGTCTGTATAAGAACAATTTAGATACAGTTATGCTTTACTAGAGATTATTGCAACATGAGGCACAGCATGACATAAGGTTGCAAAATGTTAAGCATGTGCCCTGTAATTCTGAGCTAATAACAAGACTTGCATTATGTATATAATCTCTTACAAGAATGTTTTGTGGCAGATTATGTTGTATGTGTTCAGCTTATTTTGGAAGAGTATTGATTAATCTACAATTTAGAATAGCACCCAGAAACAACATATGATGGACTTTATAGACTAAATTCAAGACAAATGTAGCCATCTTCATTTTACACATAAGCTACTTTTATATTATTTTATTTAAATTTCTATACAAAATTACTTGAGCTGAAAGCACTACATACATGCTACATCATTACGCTGACACAGTTTTTGCCTTTACTAAACCAATTTTGTTCTTGTGGTGTTTTCAAAGAAAAAATAGAATGAGCTTCTAACCAAAAATCAATAAACATTACCCTCATGTGTTTTTCCAAGTCCAAGCACCATGTAAGCTCCTCAACACGCTACTCCAATTTGTCCTTTGCTTCTTTCAATGCCCCTGTTTCCCTTGCAGCTTGCATTTAAAAAATTTCAATGCTTAAGGAAATCAGATGTTGCTGAGACATATTTTAGATGTGTACGGGAGAAAAAATATCCAAGGCAGGATAAATTCTGAATGACCAAGAGAAAAGTTAAAATATCAATAAAAAGGAGATAAAAAGAACAATGTATTGAAGCATACTACTCCCAACAACCATGTGATGTCTAAATTTTAGATAAGAAATATTGTACTGGATAAGTCCATAAGAGAACAGATAGCAAGATATGATTAGAAGCTCACCATCTTGAGCTTTTTAAGCTCTCTTCTTGCAATCCTTGACCTCCAGGCACATTGCAAATCAATTGCTGCTCTCTTCATCATGTTGTAAGACTCAAGGGTTCTATGTGCA
>VDFB02238275.1:0-11434 GCA_007258455.2 Sequoia sempervirens | reverse complement strand
GGAAATTTTTCAAAACCTTAACACCCCTGCAAGTTAGGTGCCTTGCACTCCTTGTCTTCCCTAGCCGGACTCTGCCTGGCTCGCCTAGGGAAAGACTTTGCTAGCAGCTCCTACACACACAAGCCCTAAAACCTACCATATGTACAAACATGGAGCCTAGGCACTGTTCCCAAAGGGTTGTACAGTTTGTACGGTGGGAAAGTGGTCTAGCACTCCATTTCCTCAAAACTGTCTGGTTCAGACCAGCAATAGGGTAAAAGAAAACTATTTACAAATGGTGCTTGAAAATTGAACAAGGAAGATAATTAATGTTACACAATGCTTGTATGCTACCAATACTACATCCTACAATCAAAATAGTAGCAGTTCTAATCCATTAAATCTCTATTTAGATGCAAAAATCAGAAATTGTAGCACAAAACGCTATCTTCCTTCAATTTCACAAAACTTCACTACAACATCAATGCTTCCAACCCTGTTCCATGGTCGAAGCACACCTTAAATAGGCTCCAAAAATAGTTAAGCTCTTTTTGTCGAACCTATTGATGACCTAATGGCAAAAGTTATAAAATCCACTGTGTTTTTCAAACTTTGCCAACTTTTGAAAACTCAGCAAGATGAGCTTCTAAACTTATTCATCCCTTCACAACTTATTTCCTAGAGATCAAAAACACCTCTAAGCTATCTTCCCAATGGTCAACATGACCTTTATGAAAACAAAACAAAATTATCCTTCTAGATTTCCTATTTACCTAATGAAACTGCCTGTTGTTCCTTAGGTGCTCCTGCACCATCATGATTTACCCACAAATGCATTTTATTGTCCCCAATGTTATAATCAAACTAAAAATTATTAAAACACAAAGGGTAATGGAAAGACACCACCTAATTTAGAAGATCTTCAGTTGTTGTGGTGTGCTCATGTTGTATGATCTCCTCTTCATGAGGTATCAGCTCATGGAGTACCACTTCACTCTACTCCAGTACATGCATGTCAACATAAAATACATCCATTAGCAATGTATCATTATTATTCCAGACGTCTAAACCTAGTTCAAAAATTTCATGCATATCCTTATCACAATCAACATTAGTTTTGAACAAAAAAATAGTGTGTTTGATTTCATAGGGACCATTAAATTCAATCATTTTTTCTAAAGTACATACATCACCAATTAAATGGTCAACCTCCTCAACTTTTAAAACATTTTTTTCAGAATTTTCCTTACCTGTCATGACACCCTCCCCTTCTAACAAGAAATCAAAGCACCTTACCTCATAATGTGAACCAGGAGGATGAATCTTACATGAGTCATCTACAACAAGGTTTTTTATGCAACTGGAATAGTCATGTTGCAACATTACTACTTTCATCTTGGGCACAGAGTCACAAATTATCTGGGTCTCCTCATAAGGAATAAACAACAAATCACTTGTGTTTTCAGCTTGCAAGTTTCACAAACCTACCTCCTCCTGAGTTGAAGCATTGTTGTCAACACTCTCTTCAAACATGTCACCCAAAAGAGTTTGAAAATAAGTATCCAACTCATCACCATTGATGTCAGAAATACTGATACAGGGTGAACAAGGATTTTCTTTAAACAACTCATTTGAATGCACGAAGTCAAATCCAAGAAAACACTTCTTCAGTTCATGTTTTTGCATATCAACTAGAACATGCAAGTCAACATCAAGCTCATCACTGTTAAAATAAAATTCACTAGTGGATGCTAAGCAAGGACTTTCTTCAAAAATCACATTTGAATAAACATAATCAAAACCAAGAAAATACTCCCTCATTTCATTCTCTTTGTCATGTTGAAGGGATTCAACTTCTGAGACAACCTCTTGGTCACCTTCTTGACATTATTCTACTTCACCCAACTGAATCTTATCATTGTTCACTCTTTGTTGCAACCAACCACTTATTTCATCAATGTTAACTTATCTTGATTAGCATTGAGATCCAATTTATTTTCCTGAAAAAGATAATTCTGGTCTAAATGATTATTAGACAGCCCTTGAATAACTTGAACATCCATTTGATCTTTCTCCTTTGAAGAATCAACTTTGCATTCAATTTTGTTTCCTTCACCATAAGATCCATTTGTAGCCTCATTCGCAGTCATGATGTCCCCAATTTCCATGTATTCATTATTCAAATCAGCAGAGTCATTTCCTTGTGTTAACTTGTCAACAAATGTTTGGTCATTATTAATTATGCTCATGAAAGAATCTATGAACGCATTGATAAACTCCCTTTCGATACCAAAAAATCTATACAAGGTAGGGGAACTTTATCAGTCATGGGATCCATCTCGATGCAAGGATCAAGGTCATCAGAAGATGGGGCATAACTAAAAATCTCCTCACAGTTACTCTCATCATTTTAGATGGACTAATTATAATTTTCATGTGTGCTAGATTTTTTATCTCCCTCATTGAGGGGACAAGTATTCCAAGGATCTTCCATAAGAATTCCTTCAACAATGATTAGCTATTTGAAATATAACTCCATCCTACCAAGAAAAACATGGAAATCCATCTAAGAATTTTGATTGGTTCGATGTATCCTGCATCCATTTGGTCTAACAAGTTATGATAGCTTTAGATCGCCTAATTCTTCCAACTTCTGCCTTATTCAACTTTGCATATGTGGTATATCCAGCCAACATGAACCATGCTCCTTTCTCCATCCCTCATCACATTGATTCTCATCTTGGTCATAATATTTTTTCAAAGCGTTGGAAAGTATTGTTGATTTCTCATGACAATAGTCCTGTGTTGATATCTCATTTCTTTCAATATCATTTCAAGTATTAACATTTCCAAAAAAATTAGATTCCATCTTGATATTATCATTATGCCCTAAATTTATATCCTTTTCATGCTCTTTGTCAAATAAAACATCAAAATGATGTACTTTCTCATCAAATGTTTTGTTTACAACTTCATCGTGATACAATACATTATGTGTGGGAGTATGACCGAAAAGAGATGATATAGTTACAACTTCATTGGCAAGTGGAATACTTACCTCTATGATTGGATTTTGCAGAGATAGGTTCTTCTAGTGGTCTTGTGTGTGATTAACTTGATATGAAGCATTGGAAATCATGTTGTTTGGAAGATTAGGAAGGTTGTTGTTGCATGGTGAGAATGATTGCACCTAGGTACATGTATGGTGTGTAAAGTGGCAGAAGGCTACAAAGCACAACAAATTGAAAGCACATAGGTATTACAATCCTAATTTTGGCTGTTTGAATTTCTCACATCATGTCCAACTTGTGCCACTAAGAGCTTTGTTCAATACATCATATAGGGAGGTAATCTCCCTGCAACATCTAATTTCTATTGCAAACGAAGGATTCAAACCCCAATAGTAATGTCCCTTTAGCATATAATAATTAATAAACATAATTAAATCTTGAACTCATTAATACATCAACAAAAACCTATGATTGAATTGGTAAATTGATTTTGATGGTGTCCTTTTTGTGGTTAAAAATTCAAATGATGGTTCTTGTGTTTGTGCATAAGGGTTAAACTGATCCACAAATAAAATTTCTAACTCCACCCATGAACAAATATAATTTGGTGGAAGATTAACGTACCATTGCCATGATGTACCTTTTAGTGTTTTGACGAATAGTTGACAGGCTATATCTTCATGAAGAATTTGGTGAAGAGTCATCAAATCCCTACAAATCCTAACATGATCTTTAGCAATTTTTCCACTATTAGTGAAAAATAATGGAAGCCTATTATGCATGTGGTAAGGAATTTCATTAAGAATCTTGAGAATACACAAAGGGCTTCCCATCAGAGCTAGGTTTTCCAAGATCTAACCCACTCCCATACAACAAAGAAAAATTTTCTTAGGCCCTCCCTCTAGTGCCAATCCTATTGTTGGAAAAAATAGTACAACAATGTTAAACAAAATACCTCTACTCTATTTCTCCTAAAAAGATAACTGATCTAAAACCACCTATCTTCCAAGGTCTCTATAGTTGGTTCTCAACTATGCTGGTGTGATTCAGTGGCCAATGCAATAGTAATATTCAAGGGGCCTTGCTGGTTATTAAGCTTCTCGATTGTTGTAAGATCAAACTCCTATCTAAGCCTACTTTAACCGAAGGTATAAAAAAAGCCAAAAGATCAATTAGGGATGCAAGAGTGACAAAAATGTTGATTCATTCAACTAATCAGACTTGTTACTTTCCAAGGAATTCCTAAACTAAAACTGCAAAAAATCAACCTGTATTCAATACAAATCCATTCATTCATAGTGCAAATATTAATAGCAGATTTCAAATCACAATTCAAACAAAAGAAAAGATAGAACTTCATTCCTTGAAAGATTCCAAATCAAATGATTAACACAACGAACACCATTTCAGAGCATAACTTAAAGCAGGTTTAAATCTAGTTGCTTCTAGTGTTACAAAACAAATAAACAACATTTATAAATCTAGTAAGATCATCAATGTACAAAAACCAATATCTTCAAATTACCTCAGCTAAACTAAGAATTGCAGAAAACTATATCATCTACTCTACTGCTAACTCTAATAAGCTAACGTGTAAAACTTCTAACTCTTTTCCTAAGTGTCTAACCTTTTTAAAGTGAGCATATTTTACATTTAATAGCTCACTAATTACACAATTCTCTCCCAAAACTTAGACATCAAAAAGTTGTAGCCTTCATATGCATCCAACTCTTCACCAAGACAAATTTTTGTTCTTAGATTTTGTTGACCTCAACTGATTTCAATTTCAAACTCCACTCTCTAGTTTGATCTTAGTTCACAATTGTAACTTTTTGTTTCAACTCAAAGTTCCTCATTTTGCATGATGTAAGGCAGCAACGTTTTTCTCCAGAAATCATGTTAAATGGGTCCATCATACTTTCAGTTTACTCCTAGTTGATTATTCTTTTAAGAAAACTTTCCTCTCTTTGCACATCAGTTTTGTAAACCAATTTTAAAGACTTTATCCTTCCTCCCCCAAAAACACCTACAAAACATTAAAATCATTAATTAAATAATAATTAGTTTTTTGAAACCAAATAATTGTCCCAATTTATTTCAATTAAATGTAAATGAATATAGATCAAATTAAATAAAACCCCCCTTTAAATTGTATGTTATTTTGAATAAAATGACATCAAATCAATGCTCTGCCTTCATTCTAGTCTTGGCACCATTGGTATCCTGAAACAAGCACCTACATATATCACAAAAAGATATAATTACTTGATCACATTGTGTAAAAAAAATTAATCACTTCATAATTTTCCCAAATTCATTCTATTCATATTCTAGAATAATTGAATTCAATAAATCATACTCCCATCGAGACATTGGTCAAACAGCTGTGAGTTCCCACATTTTTGCATAGGAAAGGGATGATTTCAGAGGTTGTGAATTTGAATGGACACTTTCCAACTACACTCACTCAAAAGTTCTCTCAAGTTTGTGCTATAAATCCATTTTGTATATGCAAGCAATCATTGCTTTTCCATGAGATGACATCGATTAAAATCTTTGAAGCATTTTCAATAAAATCGTTTTGCAACATATCCTGCCATTATTGCATTCGTGAAATCACATTTCTTTAGAGGCCCTCAATAAAAAAATTCATACGACCTCCTTTGTGCAATAATATTTTCTTAGGATTTTTAAAGGTTTCAAGAATTCCATTTTATGCAACTGCTTACTTGTTTGAAAACCTCCCTGAAGCTATAGAATTTCATGGACTGAAAAAATCACAAAAGCATTCTACCTAATAACCCACGCATCCATTATGTTAAAGAGTTCACAGCAATGTCTGTGCTTCCACATTAGCATGCATTCCGACCAGGGTAGTTGAAATTAGAACATCTGATAAAATCCACCAGGCAGTTTGTGTACCCTATCCACGCTTTCATTTGCATGCATGTTTTTCAGAAGTCTTAGTCTAACTAATGTCAATGGCTAGGGTACACTTTGTATGGGAAACCAACAATTAAGTGAGATTAGAGAAAAGCCACTTATATCTTTGGCTTTGGCATCTTCAAATCGTACAAGGCGTCAACTTTGAATATGAAACTTTTGTATGCTCCACATTTTTGTAGGCGCTTACCACCAATTACATTTGCTTGAGGGTTTTCAAAGCCTTTTCAACAAATCTAATTTGTGCAGATTTTGCAATCGTTTCATGTCATGAGACCACATTTTTTAGAGGAATTCGGTCATCTTTTGAGGCATGTTTAAACAAACAATTCCCGTGCCTTTTTAGCCTTTGTTTCCACATTTTACTCAAATGTCTAATAGGGTTGCTGCAACTACAATGTTAAACAAACAAATTAATCTTTCCTTTATGCTTTATGGGTGTCGATGCTCTGTTGAAAAGTTCCCATCTTTGCATAGGCATAAAGGATACTTGTAGAGGTAGTGGATTGGCTTTTCGAGAGCTTTTAACTTTTTCAATAGTCCATTATGTATATATCCCTCACTCGTATCATTCTGTAAGATGATGACTCTTCTTGGTGTCGCAGTTTACAGTCCTGAAGCTTCTATTCAAAATTTTTTGCCCCTTTCACTGATCCATTTTATGCATCCTGTAATCATTGTGTCTCATGAAACCGCACTTCTCTGAGGCATTTTGTAAAAAAAATTGCATGCCTTGTCCTTATCCACTTTGTGCATATTCTGTCATCACTATATTCCATGAGATGGAATCTCTTTTAAGGCATTCTGTAAAATAATTCATGTGCCCTGTCCTTATCCATTTTTTGCATATTTTGCCATCACTGTATTCCATGATATGGAATATATTTTAAGGCTTTTTGTTAACTGATTTGCATGCCATGTAGGTGCTTCCACACTGCAACATTTTACCGAAGTTTTGTAAAGCCTCTTACAACAATTGCATTTTTGTGCATGAATCTACAATCACTTCACTTAACAAGGTTGTGTTTCTTAGAGGCACTGTGTCAAACAGTTCAATGCCTTGCTTGTGCTTTCACTATTTGCGCATGGCAAGATCATGACTATGGCCTTACATGACCATTTTTCCATCTGTTCCCATTTTTGACTGGCAGGATTGGAACTTGAGTAGAGTGGGAGTGGAGCTAAACTTGGACAGGGTCAGAGCCAAACTGAACAGAGCTCAGAACAAAATTAGGATGGGAAACTAGCGGAAGCGGAACCAAATTAGGACACGAGACTAACACAAGTAGAACCAAATTAGGATGGGAACTTTTGTTGTATCTGGTTTAGCGAGAAGTTTAGGGTTCTCCCTAGGTCCGGTTCCGATACGGCTGTGGAGCAGGAATGTTTTGGAAACTTGAAACTTTATTGTTTTATTTCCCACATGTTTTTCTAATCCCTTGCACCCTTACTTTTCCAAATTTTCAAATTTGTTTTAAGAGATTTTTTTAAAATTTTTATGTATTTTAAAATCTTTTAAAGTAAATAAAAGATTTATTTTATTGTTTTAATTTAAAATTAAATCTTATTTATTTATTACTTATTACTCTAAAATATTTTTTTAAAATAATATATATATATATATATATATATATATATATATATATATATATATATATATTTTTTTTTAACACTTTTTAAAAAACTTTTAAAGTTTTATTTATAGCTTTTAAATCTTTTTCCAAAATAAAAAGATTTATTTAAATATTTAATTTTACACTTATTTAAATTTTAAAACTATATATTTTTATTTTCAAATTGTTGATTTTACAATTTTTTTGTACTTTTTTTTTTATTTTACAATTTTTTTTTGTATTTTGGTGTTTTTCTCATTTTTTTGTATTTTCAACGAGACTCTAAGGTGGAACAACACAGCGAAAAAAGATGAAAAATAGATGAAAACAAACAACCAAAAACCAAAACAAACGACACAAGAACCAAGCACAATGATGAAGTGAAAATGAAAACAACCAAAATGGAGACTCAACAAGGCAAAGACAAGAAGAAGCAAAAAAGAGTCGGAGAACAAGACGGGGATGAGATGAGACCAAACAAGGAACACAAACCTGAACAACACCCGAAGGTGAAGCATGGATCAAAGTCAAGGCAAAACCATAACTTGAAACCACAAAAGGTGTCAAGTGCCAATTCCATCCCCGCTACTTGATCCCATTAAAACAAACCAGCAAAATGAAAGAAAAAAACAGTGGGGTCCCCAACTTTTCCAGGCAAAAATTTGGGGCGTGTATGCAAGGCATAACAAGATGCTTGTAGTATTCAATGTCATGTCCATTCTGATGATGAAAATGACAATAAACATTAGGTGTGAAGGTGGGTGGTAATGACTGATTTGGGTCAAGCAATCAGACAGGTGGCAAAGTGAGCATGCGTTGTTGAATTACTTGGTTCATTGTGTTATAGAGGGTATCGGGTAAGGGAGTACATTGTCTCATGGGGTCCCCATAGTTATAAGGCACCGTTCTTTTAACAGTTGCCACTTGAGTTTGAGTTGCTTGGGTTGGTTGCAGTTGTGAAGGAGGAGGGGGATTGAGCTGTAAGAAGCCTCTATTTTGTTTGCAAAATTTTTGTGTGTTATTTTGGTTTTGATTGTTGTGTTTAGGTTTTTTAGCTTGGTTAAAAGTGGATTTGGAATCACGACTTGAAACCGAGCTATGGTATTCACACAAGGTTGTGCATAAATGCATAAACGAAGGGAATTTCATCACTATTAGGTTATCCTGAAGGTGTGTGTGCAAATTTTTTATAAACATCTTTTATAGATGTTCATTAGGAATCTTGACATTAGTTTGAGCATACAAGGATTGGTATCGTGAGATCAAATCCATTACTTGTTCATCTATGTTTTGTCTACATCGCATGAGGTCAGCCATTGTCTTTTTAGGTGTCATGTGAACTTGAAAGTGACTTATGAAAGCATCCACCAATTCATTGAATGAATGGATGGAATGATCGGGAAAGTTGGAAAACCATTCTAATGCAGTATCTTTCAAGGTCCTTGGAAACAATTTGGCTAGTAATTTTTCATCAAGGACAAAGTCACTACATAAAGTTGTATAAGCATTAACATGGTTGATAGGGTTAGCTTTACCTCCATATTTCTCAAACCGAGGCATTTCTATCCCTTGTGGCATTGGGGTACACAATATTTCTAAGGATAAGGGGATGCTACAAACATGATATGTGGTTGGAGCGGATTGACCTTGGCTAATGGTGGAAAGTTGATGTTGCATGGATGAAACGGTATTAAGGAGTTGTGTAAGAAGAGGATCAAGGTAAGTGGGTTGAGGCATAAGAGAAAAGGGTGATGGAGTGTAGATGATGTTAGGGGAAGTGAAAATAATAATATGAGGTATGAAGGTGGTGAAGGGGACTTGCGATGCCACAAGAGAAGTAGGAATGCTAGGTGGAATTGAGAAAGAAGTAGCCAAATAATTAACTTGTTGCATAGTTGTGTGGAATTGCAGATTGGTATAAGTTGGTATAGATGCTATGGTTGAAGGGGGAGGAACTTGAGGTCCTCCTTCATTTATAGGAATGTTTGTAGATTGAGTATTAGAAGAGGCATGTTTATTATAAATCTCAGCAATTCTCTTCATCACTTGCAAGACACCATCACTTTCAATCAAATGATGAAGATTGTCAATGGCGGGTATGGTAGTGGTGGAAATGTTTTCAAGTGACAAATCTTGTTGTAAATGTGCAAAAGCCTCATAAATATTAATGACCTTGTCTTGTGGGAGGGAATTTTTGTGGGTGCCAATATTCATTGGATGGAAAGGTGAAGGCATAGAAGTCGTATTGTTAGTTCCTAATGCACCATTGTCCATACTAGGAGTAGGAGCTTGTGAGATCCCAATGTCCATAATGAAAGAGCTATTGTGGGAAGCCATGAGTCTAGAACTTCTTCTCACTAAATTATTATCAATGGGGCACCAAACACTCATACAAGTACCACAAAGGAGAGGTGAATGCAAATGAAAGGTAATATAATATGTCTAATATGTAAGTAACAAAAATGTAACTGTTGATGATGTTTTTTGCACAACAACTCAGACAAAATATGAAATCCTATCTCTCTTGAAAGGTAAATCTCTATCAACAAGCTTCAAGAGATAACCCCAAGGTCTCTAATTTTAGGTCTTAACAATGCATAAACAACTTAGTTATA
Source organism: Sequoia sempervirens (assembly GCA_007258455.2). NCBI lineage: Eukaryota > Viridiplantae > Streptophyta > Pinopsida > Cupressales > Cupressaceae > Sequoia > Sequoia sempervirens. Next base: position 1,273 of record VDFB02238275.1, on the reverse strand, counting down.
ATGTGAAAATGTTGGTAATCACAATGGGACCTACTACAAGCAAAATACTAAATCTCAATTTATTAGATCTGACCATATGATGATACTTCGATCCCAGATTTAACCCAATAATCAAAGAAATAGCAAAAGACAAGGGTTTTAAAGAGGGTTCTAGACTAAATACTAAACCTAATATTAACAATGCAAATGACCAAATACTTGAAACAAACCAATCCCTCAAAACTAATCTCTACTTGACCTAGATAAATTTGCAATCTTATAGAAACAGTGTAATCTTCTAAGGTGTTAAGATTTTCAAATCATGAGCATTCATTCTATTGCAATTGAAATGAATAAACCCTCATAACTGAACTAAGCACAATGAATATAAAGTCCAGGCTAACTTTGCAAAGCAACTAACAATCAGTTGGCTACGAAAAGTATGGACTAGGGATTGCTGCAACACTTCAAATATCAAATCATGATCATTGAATCGATTCTAATTCTAAACTTCTAAAAATTAATCTTCCTCAAAGCAATTCTAAAGATAGAATAGCAAGAACCATGCAAGATAAAGGAACAAAAGTATGGCACCAAATCACAATGTCATTACTTGCTTCAAATTATCCATTGTAGCAACAATTCCAACTTTTTGTTACAATATTTGCTTGAGAAAAACTACTTCTCTATTGAATTCACTTATAGCTATCTCTCTATGTGTCTATATCTAAAACTTCTTCACACTTACAAAAGAAGCAAAATGCCACATTTATAGAACCCCAAAAAACATGTCAGCCTAGATAGGTTTTTACAATAATAATTAGGCATAACAAGTCGGCCAAGAGAAATTCAAAAATGAAATAAAAAATGCATTAAATGTATGAACTACATCCAGGTCAGCCTGGGATCTCCAATGCAACTCGGACCAATGCATGGCAAAATAATAGGGAAGCACAAATATCGATGTAACCAATCATTAACTACCTTCCCCTTTGTCTTTATTTTGATCTAGCATTTCATGAACTTTCAAAAGTACCCTGTCCAAGTCGGCCACAGGAGGTAAAGGAAAAAACTAAGTCAGTTCTCAATTGATGCAATTTATTCCCTTGACTATTTTACCGATTTTTCTCAATACACCTTGTATGTCATATATTTTTCAATAACAACAAGATAGGTGGTTGCATCATCTAGCTGGTGCTCAGAAACATAATCATCACTAATTAGGGCATAAACATCTTTCCATCATCTTCTTAACTATTCCAAACTGAAATACTTAGGGGAAATCTTCCTTCTC
>VDFB02238273.1:0-25605 GCA_007258455.2 Sequoia sempervirens | reverse complement strand
GACTTAATCAAAATTGAAGGGGTGAAACATGGTCAACTTAAGATGAGACTTTGGAGGTACGTTGACCACCTAGGACACTAAAATGAGGCATGCAAAATGAGGTGGCGATAAAAAATGACCCAGCAAGGCAAAAGAAGAAGAGGGTCCCTGCCCAAATGGGGCATGTGGATCCGAGGGCACAATAGTGTGCAAATTGGAAGAAAAAAGTTTATATGGCTTGAAGGTAAGCATCTCTACAATGGCATAATTCTTGATAGTTTTATGGTCAAGCATGGCTACAATTGGTGTAATTCAGGCCATTGTGTTTATTTTAATAGTTTAGATGATGATAACTACATTATTTTATGTTATATATGTTGATATGTTTGTAGTGGGGTCTAACATGGATCACATTAGAGAGTTAAAACATAAGTTAGAAAATTCATTTTCTATGAAGGATTTTGGGGCAATAAAATAAATCCTTGGTATGAAGATTATGGAGATAGGAAAAACAATTTTTTTTATCTCAGGCTGATTATGATGCTAAGGTGTTGCAAAGATTTCATATGAAGAATGCAAAAGTTGTCAGCACACCTTTTCCTAGTCATTTCAGATTGAATAAGGATATGTGTCCAAAGACACAAGAGGAGGAAGAAAAAATGTCCAAGGTGCCATATGCTTTAGTTGTAGGCAGTCTAATGTATGCCATGGTATGCACAAGACCAAATATTTTATATTCTGTAGGAGTTGTTAGCAAGTATATGAGTAATCTCAGAGTTGAGCATTGGAATGTGGTAAAATGTATTCTCAGGTATTTGAGAGGTACATCCAATAAATGTTTATTTTTTGGGGGCTCTAATACTAATTTAAAAGGCTATGTTGACTTAGATTTGGTAGGAGATATTGATACCAGGCAGAGTACCATAGGTTATTTATTTATAGTTGGTGGGACAATAGTGAGTTGGATTTCTTAGTTGCAAAAGGTGGTTGCTTTATCCACCACGGAGGTAGAGTATGTAGCTACAATAGAGGCAAGCCAAGAGATGATATGGCTGCAACTTTTCATGGAAGAGTTGGGAAAACAATAGGCTAAAAGTTACTTTTTTACATACAGTCGGAGTGTTATACATCTTGCAAAGAATTCTGCCTTGCACTCAAAAACCAAACACATACAACTGAGATATCATTTTATTTGGTTGGTATTGGAGGATGGATAGGTAAAGCTAAAAAATATTCATACGGATGAAATTCTAGTGGATATGTTTATGAAGGCGGTGACAAGGGAGAAGTTGAGCTCCTCTTCAGCTTTGATTGGCCTTCAAGGTTGAATTTAAGTAAAACAAAACAACAGGGTCCAAGGTGCTTATTTCTAGTGGGAGTTGTAGGGGCAACAGTGTTATGATCAGTCTCCAAGTGGGATATTGTTGTGTTATGGAGACCAAACAGACCCAGTCATAAAATTGTCATATTATTTTCATTAAATAATTTGCTACACTTATTAAATATTTATGTTGCACTTGTATCTAAAAGGTGGTTACAAACAAATAGTAAATGTTGGAAGTGAACAATTACAATTATATGATATAAAATTAAAAGACAACTGAAAATATTAAATGTAGCTTCCCAAAAGAAAACATTTTATTGGGTGCATGAGGCACAACCAATGGCCACACTTCATTTGCAATTAATAGGACATGTGTGGGAGCATATTAGAACACTCGGTGATGAGTTTTGAGGGCATTAAGTTGTGAAAAATGTTAGCAAAAATTTGCAAAGTATTGGTTGGAAAAACGCAAGAAGCGTCACAAACACACACAACAATTGTAAAACATAGATAAAAACATTGTTGCATGTTGCAGTGGTTGCTGCAAGCTTTGTAAAGGTTATTTTCTGGAAGTTTAATATATATTGGACCCTGTGTCGGTGGATGTAGCCCGGTTTTGGGTGAACCACTTTAAATCTTTGTGTTTTTCTTTTACTATCTGTAATTTTTGTGTGTTCTATTTCTTTGTTTTATTGATCAAATCTACATTTAATTGATAGAAATCTACCTTATAATCCCTAACAAGATCGATGTAATGATGCAATGAATTAGGCTAGCTATGACTAAATTGACTAAATGTGATAGAATGCAAATTCTACAAAACAAAAGGATAGAAAAAGAAAGCAAATTTAAAAAGAAGATATAGAGAGGAACCTAGCATTGGAAGTTGGAGTTGATTGTGTAGAACACCAAAGCATTGTGTGAACACCATCATGTCATAATGTAGTCCTAAAGGTGCTCAAAGCTAGGGTTTGCAACCTATACTGACTTGGTACTATTTGAATGATCAAAATTTAGTATGTGAATATTCTTGTATAACTATGATGACCTCATCTCCTCATGAAAAACCATGAAAGGAAAGAGATGGGGTTTAGGAGTCTCCAAAATGATTGAGATGTCTAATAATCCTTCCATGATAGCAACTTGGACACCTACAAAATGAAAAGGGGAGAAGGGTTGTGTTGTATAGGGGCTTGCCTCAGTCAAATCTCGTGTTGGTGTTCTCACCTCCACAATAATAATGATGATTGATGATAAAGAGTGTGTGCTCTTGAGGGAGAAGAGGAAAAGTAAACATACAACAATGATAATAAACACAAGGACAATTCTTACCACATAAATGTGAAACCCTTGTTGGACCTATGCCACCACAAAAATCACACACAAGGAGGAGGAATAGGCTTATTTGAGATCCTGCAAGTGTTAGTACACACAATAATAATAATAAATAAGAAACATCACATGATACTTGAACATAAACTTGTTGTAATCATGGAGTTCATCAGTTGTAGATCTCTTGGATTTTGTCTCTAATCATTTTATTTTCTTTCTTACTAGTTCCTAACTTGATTTATTTTCTTTAGCTTCTTTGTGTTCTTTAGAATAGTGAACGAGAGAAGAGGTTACTTATTTATGAGGTCAATCATATATTTGAATAGCCATTTAGGAGAATCTGACAAGTAAGGTCACAACCTTATTCACAAGAAGGCTGAATTTTGAACTTATTTTTTTGGCACGAATGACCAAGAAATTAGCATGTTGTGCTAGTGTCCAAGCATAATTCATGCTAAAAGGGCGCGATGATAAAGGATTTAACCAATTTTTCCAAAAATATGGTGAAACAAGAAATTACAAATAAAATTAGATACATACACCAAAGTGAGTGTCAAACCTAGTGTGAAATTATAAACGATGACAATTTACGACATCTGCTACAAATAGACGTGATAGGAATTATGAAATTTTTATGGTTTGGTCATTCATTTCAAAATTTTGAGCATTTTGATGGTCATATGCAAGCTAGGATTTGTCTATTCCTACATCTAGGGTTCACCATAGGGCTAAAACTCTCTTTAAACCTAATAGTTCACGCCTTAGTATTTTCTTCCATTTGTTTGTTGTCCTATGCTAAGCGGTTACCAACTCTTTAAGTTACAACTTAAGCCATTAAATCATACGTTTACTAGCCCCTAAGTCCTAGTCTTTTCGGTCACCTTCCCTTTCAAAATATTTGTTAAATTTGCTCGTGTGATCTTAAAATATTTTTCCTTAAATTATAAAGTTTGAGACCTAAGGTTTGATTTAAATTTATGTCTTAAATCTTTTGTTGACCTAGCAAATGGCCCCATCCTAAGTGATAAATTGAAGCATGTGCTAAATTTTTTCCTTAAGTCAAGTGTTGCCTAGTCCCACAATACCATGTGTTCATTCCTTATTGGTCCTTAACCACTCGCACTCAATAAAATATTCAATAAAAAGTATGTGCAATGGTACGGGAGAGCACCACGTGTCTAGCTTATACAATGTTCTGTGACGATCTTTAGAAATCTTTTGGCAGGCCCCATTGTAGAGTCTATACTAGTGTCTTGTAAACTTGGTATAAACTACACAATTTAGAGGAATAACTAGTTGAACAATCCACTCAACATGGTAAACACTTCATTAAATTGTCAACCAAGGCTTGTAAACTTGTGATGATACTACACTATATGTGTCCTCAAGGACTTAAGGTTACCTAATTTATCCTATCAAGTTATTTTACTTGTTGGAAAATTATAAAAATGCATAACAGTGAAAGAAGTAAACTGGCACTAATGGTTGCGGGTGCCTATAGTATAATATGTAGCTGAATTATTGCTAATAGAGAATTACTAAAACTACTTAGAACTATTTAAAACTGGTGACTAAACTTATTCTATTCTTTGGAGTACTACAAGTTAACTAAATTTATTCGTGCTCATGAACAACCATTTTAATAATCACAATATGAGAATCTATTCTAACTTACATGTAATTTATGAAGGAATGATAAACAGAAATAACCACTAAAACATAAATAAAACAACTATGATGTAGTGAAGAACAGTTACCTTGAGTGGCCTGCTCAAGTGATTGTCTTCACTTAATTAGAACCAAATCTAAATCTTTATATTCTATGCATTCATATGAACTTGAACTTCATTCATTACACATTCTAAAAGATTACATAAAATCTTCCTTTAGATTGTGTTTAAGGAAACCATTTCTAAATAATTAACATGTCTGTAGATGATAATTGGAAACTAAGAAGTAACTGATAACAAAATACGGAATCAACTCCTCATCCTAAAGACTCAACCATAGGCTATATATAAGCATGAGGGAGTTTATTCTAAACACAAATCCTAATTGAAATCATTAACTACAACTCCCTAGATATCAAAGTATGCAATTAAGATTGAATTATTCAAATTGTAACTGAAAAGAAACAAGAGTTCAAATAGAATTAAAACTCTGCAAAACATATCTGCATGTGGAACACATAATTAGTTATCTAGAATCCTATCAACAAAAGAATTCTTCTTCTTCAACACCTTATTATTGCCATAATTATGCATGACTAAGTCCATTAGGTGTCTCCCCATGGTAGTTATTACATTCAGTTTGTTTTGGCACTTCCCCAGTTTCATTGTCGAAGTCCTCCTTTTGCTGCGAGCTACATCTTCCAATTGCTACTGGCTATAGTGTCTTCTTGGGCTACAAGAGGTTAATCCAAAAAACATATACACAAAGCTAACTACCATGATTGAATGCAAAATTCCAACCACATTTCATACATACTCACATATAAACCATGCAATGCTACTATATCATAACTATATTTCCAATATTATAATTCAGGTCCAAGGTTGTATAAAAAGCATAAAAGGATAGTATAGCATAGGAAATTATCTGAAAGGATTGTTAGATAATGTCTAAAAGCATGTATAAAAAAATAGAAAATAGACTATTAAATAGACTCATCACCCATGATCTAAAGGTTCTAATGGTGTCATGTGGCACCATGTTGGCCATTCTTCGCCATTTTGTGGGGGTTCATTTATGAAGACCTTTCCTAATCACAGGGGTACAAGAAGATGCCAAGTGTCAAACTCTCAATCATCCAATGGAGGATTAAAGAAATCCAAATAATTTTACTAAGTATGGAGGCATACAAGGGAAGAATAAAAGGTGTGCTTCTTGGATACGTGGCAAGATCTGGAGGCCTTCCTCACCATTTTGCATGACTTGATTTGTTGCCCAATACATGAGTGTGGGGGTGCAGAAAGATGACATGTGGACTTTGCTAACGTCTCCAAAGGCGGTAGGACACAAGGTGATGTGTAGTGAGCTTTCCCACATGGAAAAATACTATTGGTTGATATCATTTTTAGAGACAGTCAAGTTTTTCAAACTTGTTTGACTTCATTAGAGCCATGTGATCAAATAGATCAACCGACGATCAATGACTAAAATTCAAAATCAAAGAAATAGTTAGATGGAGTTATTCAGGTTCATGCGAGTGAAGAGTAATGGCGGAAAAGACACCATAGAGCTTGAATTTAATGCCTTTTTCCATAAAAGTTGGTTGTAACACACATTTCAAAATAACCAAGGCATTTTGAAGCATTTATAGATAAAATTTTGTGAAGTTCTAGCTCTCTGCAATAAGAACTAGGGTTTGTGCCATTCATACACCTATAAGTTACAACCTGCTCAATACTTGCTCAATTGTATACAAAATCACATGCAATTGCTAAGCTTTAAATTCTAAAATTGTATTCTAGGGTTGCATGGGTTTGAATTTTGTTGCTTGCATATACTATATTTATAGTTTTCCCTAGTTTCATCTACAATTGCCTCATTACCCTAAAATCACCATATAAACCCTAGTATTTTCCAAATTTTTGTCAAAATGTCACCTCCAAAAGCATAATCCCCTGGTTCCACCCCAAAATAAGTCATCCATGATGACCTTCTAGCCTAATTTCTTGGTTCAACAAATGATAGGGTCAATAGTAAAATAAAATTATAGAGCTCGAGAGTCGATAAGGGTTTGGTTAATATGTATTATGGGGTTGGGGGTGGTAAGATGAAAATTTATGGTTCGGAGCTTTTCAAGTACTGTTACAAGAAGGAATGCCCCGGTCCCAAGCTGCAATCATTGGAATTTGGATTTAGGAAAATTGGTCATCCCAAATGTATATCTGTATATTGACATGCTCAAAGCAATAGCAACCAATTATTATGAAAACATCAGACTTGTAAGGACACACTAGGGTGTAGAGATGGTAAAATTGGATAGAAATTCAAAAATTATTGTCTTTAAGTTGAACCCTAATGTTAATAAGCCTATCAACCTTGAATATTTAAAAAGAGAATATGAGAAAAACAAGAGAACTTATAAGGTTATGCTACTACTAAGGTTATAGGTGAAAGATAGGAATAGGAAAATGGTTAGAAACTCCCATACAAATCAAGAACCTTTTCGAGTTGATGGTTTTGAGGGGTACTTTGTTAAAACCTATTATACACTTTGTCAGGTTCTAGGGGTTTTTCCTTTGCAAAAGATGACAGTGGCTTTTATGTTTATGGGATAAAATATATAAAACTTGATGGTCAATGAAGAATATGATTTTTTCTCATACTTCTCAAATACCATCCACAAGGGATTGGTAGCCATCAAGAATGGAGAGAAGGGAGTTATCTTCTGGTGTTACTCACTTCTATGCCACATTTTTTTGGCTTGAGGATATAAGGATTTGGGTCCAGGATTACAAATAACAATGAAGGATGAAAAATTTGTTGACCTCCCTGTCCAAGTATGGACACATTTATTGTATAGACATTGCTCACAGTCAAGTTTTGTGGCATTCACAAACTTGTTTGCTACAAAGGTAAAATGTTATCTAAGAGGAGAGGTGCCCAAGATTCCTAAAGAGTTACATGATTTTCTAAGGCCAATGGAAAGAAGGCCTAAGCTAGGAATCAAGCATAATTGGGGTGATGTTATTGTGCATTCAACTTGCACCATTTTAATGGTGTATTGGACCAATGTGGACCCACATTTTTTGCCCAAGTTTGTACCATTGAGAGTTGGTTTTCTTGAGGTGATGTGGTAGCTAGAATGGATTGAGGAACTTCATTTAGAAAATCAAAAGAAAAGTTATATCTTCCCCTTGCTCATTGTGTTTTAATATTTTGTAATGGTCAAAGAGGGATGTAAACAAATATCTGATTTACTCAATCCTCTCAAGATGAAACCTTGTAGGGCTAGAAATTTTGAACCTGAAGGATACATTGGTGCTTTGAGAATAAGAATTAATAGATCAAAATATTGGCATGGAATAGATTGTGCTGAAGATGTCATAAGAATTAGATTTGACTTGAAAGAAATTGAGGAAAGGAGAGTGAAGTGGATTGCCTTCGAGAAACTTAAGAAGGCTAAGCATGAAAGGGATCCTAATTTCAAGAGAGTTTTTTTTTATATTGATAAATCCACTTTTAAGAATTGAGGCAATATTGCAGAAATTTGATCAAGTTGTGGGGTAGCTTAGAGAGCAAGAACATGATAAGGGGAAATCCCCCATGATAGAAGGCCCACTTACCCACCCCCAAAAAAATCATGTCTTCACCAGAAGACCAAGGGATTGTGATGAAAGAGCAGATAAGGGCTACTCGCACACAATCTAAGGAGTCAAGAACATCAACCCCTGTACCTTAGGAACCCCTATCCCCACCATAAAATATAATTTATATTGATTCACCTCCAAGGGAACCTTCCCCTCAAAAGAGAAGAGTTGGCACAACTGGAATTGTGGATTACCCTTTGGATCGTGATGATGAAGTGGTTGTGACCACATATGATATTTAGTAGCACATGCCATCTCCATAGAGGGAGAATGATCTACCAACTTCAAAAAACAAGGTCACCAAATTAGTATTGATAGGATTTTACAATGCAAATGATGTTAGGGATGAGGCTTGTAAGAATTTTATGGATGACAACACTTTTGTTAAAAGTAATGTGTTCAAGGATTTTTTTTGGAAAACTGAGAGCAATGAGTATCATAGGAAGTTGAAAGAGGAAATGGCTAAATTCCTCAAGTAGCCAAGGGAGATAATATCATCAAGATTGATTGCACAAATGAAATCTAAGTAAAACGAAATAACCCTTGATGAGGGCAGAAAACTTGTAAGGGATAGTGGCATTCCCCTATTACTTGAGTGGGATATAACACCTTCTATAACACTTGATATAGTGAGAAAACATGATGCTTAAGTATTTTCCACTGAGGAGGATGCATTATGTGCACTACAAGGATCAACATTTAGCCCTAAGTGGGATACTCTAGCTATTTTGGAACTTGTAGCAAACACAAATAAGCCCACAGTTGCAGAGCCTATTGGTGATTTAAGAGGGGGGCTAATAAAAAGAGTTTCTAACACTTCAATAGTTGAAGGAACCACATTGGTCATAAATGTTACCAAATTTGGTAAGACAACAACAAAATCATTATAGGAAAAGTATGATTAGGAAAATAAGAAGTATAATGATTTTCTAATTGAGTATAATAAGGATAGGAAACAGTTTGCAGAGTTGGAAATAATGGTTGAGATGTTATAGAATCAGTAGCCTCAAATATAATAAGTGCAACCAACAACTCCATCCTCTTCTTCACCACCACCTCCCCTACCTTAGTCTATAGAAACGGTTGTTTACATGATGAAAAAAATCCATTGTTTCCAAGCACTTATGCTAGTGCTCCACCACCCAAATCAAGGATCAATAGAAAATATTTGATTAAACAATTAAAGGCATATGCAAAGATATTGGATCTCTTTGAGGTAGATAAGTATGAAAATAATGTACTTATGATGACAAATGTATTAGAAAATTTGATGGGAAAAAAAAAGAGTGAACAATGTACATAATAACAATTCTTTAATGATAACAACAATTGGTATGATTGAGAAGGATAGATCAAAGGCTATCCCATTAATGCAATTATGGGTGCCAAGGCTTAGTGCACTAGCTGGCATGATCAAGGGATCAACTCATGACCCAAATAAGCCAGAGTAGATCATCCAAACATATTGAATGGTGAAAGTAACAATTGATTGTAAGGGAATGGTGGACCCCATGGAAAAGGGAATACGGGAACTACTCCAAGAGTTTGATGAAAGTGATCTACCAGACATTTTAGATAGTAATGGAGGAGTCAAACCATATGAGTAGTGGAGGTCTCAGATGGAGAATTTTGTTGCAACCCAAGATCTTCTCATTTGTGAAGGTAATTTTGTTGATATTGATTTAATGAAGAGTAGTATGGATAAGCTATGGTTCACAAGGAGTTTTTTAGAAGATTTTGACAAAGAAGCAAATCAAGTAGTAAAGAGGTATGACTCATACAAAAATAAACTGGATGAATTTATGGCATTCAATTGGCCATCGAAGGAAGAGTATGATGCTTGGGATAAGAAATACAATGAACTACCTAATTTTTAATATTTTTAAGATGATGTGGAGTTATTTTTGTCTTTCATGCACACTTAGTGCTTATAATTGCTACAACAACATGAACAAAAGGAATTTTGACTTTTTGTACATCGGTGTTTTGTCTTCTTCTACCAACTCACCATTCCCAAGTCTAAACCAACAAAGAATAAAGAAAGGAGCAACAAATACATCATCTATCAACATCAGACACTTTTAGAAAGGACAAATATTGTAACAAGTAAATATAATTGTATTTGTCCTAGGAATGTTCTATCCATGAGAAGTTGTGCTCATGTTTTGAATTGTAATATTAAATGTCAAATGAAAGTGTGAAATGTGTACTTGTCCTAAAGCACCTCCATTTTTTCTCTTTGATCTGGACAATGTTCTTCTCTTTGTTATGCTTTGTTTTGTTAATACTTGGACTTTGGTACTTGGTTACTATTTAATCGCAAACTATTAAGTGATGCATATGCATATTTTAATGTGATGGAATTTTACTCTGATGTTATCATTATGGCATGTTTTGAATTAGCTTAGCAGATATTTAATTAATGATTCTTATGCTTTTGATTATATTGTTGATGCTAGATTCATCATTAGCAATAATCAGACATAAGGATAAGATTGCACCACTACCATGAAACTGTAATTCTCACAGATTTCCTCTTCACCTGTGTTTTATTATGTTATATATATATATATGCATGTTCTATATACTCTTTGTTCTAGGTTGACAGTACAAGACATCTAATTCACCCGGCTCTCATTGTGCTCTTAGTGTGTCCATTGGCCAACGGTATTCGATTGGAAGATAGTAGCTAGGTTTTTCATGCCAAGTCATCACCCTAGTTATAGTGTGTCGTCGGGCTGTAGACGGGTTTAGTTGTTGTAATGTTGTTCATTTCACCTTGGTTATTATTTAATTTCAAGTTATAAAGCTAAATAAATAGCTTATGTAGTTAAGTTGATTAAATAAATCTGGTTATAATGTTAGAAATGTTATTTAATTTATTAATTAATTTAATTTAATTAATAAAATAATCTAATCTTGGATTAGATTTATTTTATTGATTAATTAAATTAATTGTGTTGAATTGATTAATTAAACTTATTTGTGGAGTAAATAAATTAAATGATTAATGTTGTTTTGAAAAGTGCATGGAATTAAAAGTGTTAAATTATTTTTGAAAAGAAAATTTTAAAGTTGTAAATTGAAAATAAATTTAAAAATTTAAATTCTTTTGAAAGAATTTTTTTTTAAAGTATTAAATTCTTGTGGAAAAGAAATTTTGGTTTTAATTTAAAAAAAAAAAGAAAATATCTCAAAATGGATAGAGGGAAATAACTATGGTGGGTGAGAGATATTTTAGAGGATATTGACTAAATTTGGGGAAGAATTGAGGAGAGATTTTTCATTCTTGGAGAAAATTTGCTGTGAAGGAGAGAAGATTTTTTTTCTTGTTTGGATACATTTTGGCAAAATGGAATTTTGTAGGGAAGCTCAACTTCAGTCTTCTTCTTCAAGCTTCAAAACAAGTTCTTTCTGGTTTTTGTTGTTTTGAAAATTTGGATTTTCAATTTTGAAAACTTGTTTGCAAACAAATTTGAAAACCTTTGTTGGAATCATGGAAAATTTTAGATTCTTGTAGGGAACAAACTCATACAACAGAAGAATTGAAATAGGAACCAAAAAAAAGAAAATAGAAAACCTCTATTTTGGGAGTTGAAATTTTCCATTTCAAATTAGAAATTGAATTTTTTTTTTAAAAATTGTGCATGAAAATGATTTGTTGTGGTTTTTCTATTAAAAGGATTTGTCCAATTTAGTGCATTATGATATTGAGGAGGGCGATAGTGTGAAGGGGGCGCTGCAAATTGTGGTTGTGACACAACACACCTCAGTTGGAGGGCATTGCTAGCACATGCCTCCACTAGGGGAGGTCAAGCACAACCCGCTACTGCCCCTCCCTTGGTTTGGGGTTCAATCGCTCTAAAAAACTCTTTTTTATTTTTAATATTATATATATATAATATTTATTTATTATATATATAATATATATTATATATTTATTATGTTTCATTTATTTATTTAATATATATAATATCTTTTTATATTATTTATATAATATATATATTATATATTTTAAATAATTGGAAATATTTATGAATGAGAATTAAAAATAATAATAATAAAATAAATAAATATATATGTATATTTAAATGTAAATATATATAATTATATATACATTAAATATATAATTATATATGTCTAATCTATATTTAAATATAGTTTTTTTTTTAAGGTTATTTTATTATTGATGCAAATATTAATTTTATGAGAGAAGGAGGTTATTAGAAAATTGATTTTTAACATTAATGGTAACCGGGGAAGTTAAATTTAAACAGTTAATTTAAGCTCCATATTTCAAATAATGTTAATTATTTTAATTGATTACATGCATTATATAATTGCTTGCTTGGATTTAGGAAATCCTAAAGTAGGTTATTAAATTGCCAAAATTGTCTTTTCATTATGTGATTTCTCTCATTGTCGTTGTTGGGCAAATGGAGTTATTTGTTTATGTTAGACTTCCAGATGTGTTTTCTTGAGTTGGGGATTGTAACTCATGTTGGGTAGTGCATCTTAATGTATCCAGTTAGATACCCAGTTATCACGAACGGGAAGTGTTGACTTTATGTCGTGGATAAGGATTTAATATCCTTAGGTCGCTCTTGTGTACCCTTGGGTTGTGGAGTTATTCCACGTGTTGTTATAGAGGAGTGGCTTGCAATGAGGGCCGACACATAAAGTGGTGCCAAGGTAACTCATTGTAAGTTAGTTAATCCAGTGATAACGTAAATAAACTGATTAGAGGAATAGGTAGTATCAAACACTTAATAAGATTAATTTTTCCTCGCTCATGGATGCAAGGGCTTGTATAGACTTGGGATGGGACGAGAAGGCCTAGAAAGGCAAGATCGTTATCTTGTCTTTATGAGAGATAACTGATTCCGCATTGGTTTGCATGAGGGGCCAGGAGTCGTTAGAGGTTTCTAGGATATCCTGAGATGGGGGTCGGGACCTAGGAAGACTTACCATGATATCCCATGTAACATTGTGATGACACTTCTCCTAAGTCAACAGTATGTTTGTATCAGTTATGCAATTGATTATTTAACTCTAGAAGCATTGTAACCATTGTGTTAAGTGATGTTGTATTTGTATTTGATTCAGTTTAGTTATGTATTAGCCTGTGTCTAAAGGTAGATGGTCTTGTCTAGGAATCCATGTTACTATCTCCTAGCATGGGGGGTGAGCCTTCGGGTATCACTTGGTTGGGTGGAATGTGCACCTTACTCCGTTGGGTTTTCTTCTTGTTCGTGTGGATGAGATTTCCAATTGGAGAGCTCGTGGGATCCAGTTTCATTTCATATTTTTTTCATTTCAGTTGAATCTTGTAATTTATTACCCCTCATTTGTTATTGAGGTGGAAAATGTAATTTGTAACCATGCTTATTGGATTTACCTCATTCAGGGAATGAGATTTGTAATCTTATTTTTAAATTATGTTATTTGAAGTCATGTGGTATCTCTTATTATTTGATGTAATTTATCATGTATGGAATGTATGTGTTCTTAATTATTTTAGTAATTAAATGTTATGGTTTCAATTCATGTTTCTTGTTTGGGTTTTAAAGTAATCTTAGTCTCATAACCTTAGAGGTTGTTGGCAATGGGTAGTGAACTTGCATGTTAATTGTACTTAAAAAAAATTGTGCGTTTGAGTAGTTATTTGCAACTTCCTATAGGGTTGCATGCCGCGATTAATTTGTCTGCTTGTTGCTCCTTGTATTATAAAAGGGAATTCAAGGCCATTTATACAAATCTTTTAGAGATTTTTTAATTAAAAACATAAAGAATATATTTGAGTCTTGTTTTTAGGTTATCGAGTCTTAGCTTTTGTAATTTGCAGGATTTGTATAACAGTACTAGCATTTTTTGAATACAATGGCAAAAATATGAAGCCAATTGTCTCCTTTTGTATACTTTTCATAGATTATGAATGAAATTGATCAAAGATCATTTAAATTTGTCTCCATTGTCTTTCCTTTGGATGCATGTTTTTGTTAATGCTCTTGTTCAAAGAATGATTTAAATGCTTTAATGTAGATGTAGGTTTATGTGAATGTATACAAGGATTTGATACATAGATTTTGTTAAGAGTTTTGAGTACAATTGTGTAATGCATTATTGTTATGCTCTATAATGCTTAGGTGAAATATTATTGTGTAACTCCAATTGCATTATTTTTGACTCTATGCCCTAGGTTAAGGCACTGATCTTGAATTTATGTCTATGTTGCAGCTCCAAGGTCATTCAATTTAAAGAACATTTATAAAGTTTCATTTCACTTATGCTTATTTCTAGAAGTTGTTCTCTCACTTTAAATTGTTGAAAGCTTAAAGGATTTTTCCATATCTTTCTATTTCTACATTTATCAAGCTAATTAAGTGAGAATATATCTATTGTTTACAATGTATCAAATAATTTGGCACAAGAGGTCTTAAATACATTGTCAAGGATCACCCTCTTGGGTTTTATAAAGCTCAAAGTGTAGAGGTAAAGGTATTTTAACTTTCACCTATTCGTTGGCCAATCCATCCAAATAACTAACCATTGGAAATGGAAAATCCATAGGTTATTTGTGAGATTGAGTTGGGAATTAAAAACAACCAACAAGATGTATACTCAATAATGGGCATGAAGTCTCAAGAATGAAGGTGTGATGCAATATTTCATGTGCCAACATGACATAAGTTTAATCATATTATGTTAGGAAATTTATCTTGCACATTAGTGATGTTAGTTTCTAGTTATTTGGCTTTGTGGTGATGATGGATGGTCAATTATTTATGTTTTATCATGGTGTCTATTGATGGGGTTGCAATAGTATACAATGAGGTGGCTATTGTAAAAGAGGAATAATAGTGTAGGAGGTGTGGTGTAGAGAACTCGATAGTGTCAAGTATGTAGGTAGTAAATAGATGTTGATTTCATGGAATATATAGAGTAGGAGGTGAAAAAAATGATCTTTAGTTATTATTGATGTATATATGGGAGTTAGCTAAGGAAATTGATGATGCTTCGAGTATGGGAATTAGAGAAGCCATGTCTAGTTTGTTGCTTGACCTTGGTCATACGAGGGGAGAAGGAATATGTTTGATGCTACCCTATCTTTGAGTTTTGCTTCTATCTTATCTTTGGTTGCTAGTTATTAATTGGTACATGATGAAGTTGATAAATTTGGTAACCATTTGGTATTTTTCTATTGTATTCTAGACCACTTGCATGTGGTGAAGTGGAGGTAGGTTTTTCTTCAATGTGTTGTGGAGGAAATTGTTAAAAATGTATAGGTGATGGTATTGATGGATGCTTTGTGGTGTTTTTTGTTGGTTATGGAGCTTGATCTTGTTGGTTTTGGAGCTTATTTCATCATGGGGGGTGCAAGGAAGTACCCCCCTACAAGGTCTAGGGATGATGACCCTCACGTAGGGAGTTTGGGGATCGTGTGCCTTGACAGTTCAAGGGCAATGCCACTAAAAGCCATGTTATATATATTATAAACATTAAATGTTCATCATTAGGTCATAGATCTAATGATAGAGATTATTTTGGTATTTTATTGCTCTAGAAGGCAACCAATTTTACAAGGGCATTGTATTATGGTTGAGTATTGTATTATTTGAGGAGACTATAGAGCTCCCACTATGTTAAATAAATTGATGTAGATAATGCATACACACAACTTAACGAACCAATAAATCCCTTATTAAGCAATTCATTGTCCTAGAGTTGCTTCATTTAAATTGTCAACCAAGGAATATTAACCTTGAGATGATTCTAGAACTATATATGCAATTTAGAATCCTTAGGGTCCTAATCAATTATGTATGGAAAAGTAATAGAAGGAAATATGATTGAAAGCAACTTAACTAAAATAACTCTATCTAGAAAAAGATTCAAACAAATAATAATTGTTGTGGGTAACTATAATAACTACTATGGTTAATTATTCTTATGAAAATAGTAACTTAATGACTCAAATATGTTGTAGCTTATAGTAATACCAATTCAATTAATTGTAACTAGGAAATACAATTTAAGAATTCGTTCTATTATAATTAAAAATATAAACTACTGTCATAACCCAATTTTTATTTGCATTTACATTATAGTATGATAAATTGAATTATTGAGGAAATTCAATATGTTGAATGGAAATTTTGATATTTTTGAAAAGTTTGAATGAATTTTACCATCGTTGACTATGTGATCTTTTGAACTATCTTATATTTTATTATGATTGAATGTTATTGATGAATTGTGTAAGTGCAAGTGTGTGCAATTGTAGGATGACAGGTTGAAGGACGATAACACGGTTGAAGTAGGATCATTTAGTTGGATTGAATGGTAAGCTTGATGGAATCTGGGTGCACACACCACAAAATGGCACGATGATTGCATTTGAAATTCATACAGGAGAATTATGTTAATTTGATTTGAAATGATTCAATGATCGAAAAGGTAGACTTGTGAAATGAAATACATGTGTGTGTGTTTGTGTGTATACTTATATACATGTATATATAATATACATATACACACATATATATATAATATATATATAATGAAGAACGACGTGATGTGTGCAAATATATATAAATATAAATATATATATATAACATACACATATATATATAATATACATATATATATATAATATACATAGGAGTATATATATATATATATGATATACATAATGATACATACATACACATACATACATACATACATACATACATACATACATACATACATACATAAATACATACATACATATATATATATATATATTAATAAATTGAATTTGAAATTGAAATTATCACTATCAAATTGATAGGAAATTCAAATAAAAATCATGAGAAAATCTTAGAGGGAGGTTGTGGCCTACCATCAAAATTAAACCAAAAAATTCAAATATATGTATGGGGCGACTAAAATCAATGCTAATAATGAATGAAATGACCCTCAACATTGTGAACAGGTAAGAAAATAATGAATACCATACTGGGAATAGCACAATTTTCTTTGGCAGTGGAAGGAGACGAATGGTGGCAATAAAAGAAGAGGAGAAAAAGTAGGCAAAGAGATTGAAAATAGTTAGGAAAAGTGGAAAAAGGTGACAAAGGGAAGATCTCATGACTTGAGGTAGCCCAAATGCATGTTCATTATGCTTGAATTCATTTTAGAATGCCTTATCGAACTATGTTTTTTTTCTATACCCATAGTGTCAATCTTTTTGAATGGTGTAAAAACTATAGATAGGCAATGTTCAGTAAATGCATTTCTTGCATTTGATGCCCAAAAGGCATCAAAATATTGATAGTATACCTTGTTTTGTAGGGTTTGAATCAACCTCCCTTTGTATGTAATTCTATTAAGTTGTATAGCCGATTATGTAATGTCCTCTATGTCGTGTATTTCATTTCTTCTTTGTCAATTTATTAATTGCATGTGAAATGTTATTTCATGGATAATCGGGTTGAATGTCGACTGGCCATAGTGTTCCATTAGGAGCGATACCCTTGACATCATTCATAGAACGATGGGGTAGTTGTTGCTTGTGTATAAACCCTATCGCCCTATTCATTGTAAACGATGACAAAAAGTTTGTGTTGATCATATTTCAAGATGAAGCTTGATCCTTAGGACCATATCTCTATGTTTTCTTTTAAGATGAGCATTTAGATGCCAACAAAATACCCCCATCTCCTTGTAGAGCACGCGCATGATCGTGATAGGATTGATGTACAACCAGATGCATTTACAAAATGTTCTTTTGAACAATTTCTCCTAATATGTTTATATAACCGGCCATTGAATATTGCAAGCCGATAAATGACATTCCTTCTAGGATCAACCTAAGATAATGTATGTGATAAAATCTAACAGTCATACGACTGCTAATAGTTCTTAGAATGACTGTGGTTTGAATTTAAATCCATATCAGACACTCTTAAAGACTTGGGTCTCTTCTAACCCAAAACAGTAATATAACAACTTCCAATTTGTGCTGCATTGATACTACAAGCTGTTGGTCCAATTTTCTTGGTTTAATAAAAGGGATAGTGGCATTGTTTGATTAATTCCTTTATTCAAAAGATAGAACATCGATTAAGTTCATAATAAATTGAATAATTCTAAGTTCAATATTAGACACATATTGACACAATATTTTGAAACTATTGCAAACTGCACTTGCTTCTTAGTTGTAAATAGCTAATTACTTTGTTATAAACACATTTTCTTCTTAGTTGCAAAACAACTCACTTTGTTATAAACAATATTTCAATTGCTGCAAAAAGCATTATTTTGTTATAAACAATATTTATTTTTATAAACAACACTGACTTTGTTATAAACACATTTGTTTAGTTGTGTTCAACATCGCTTGTTATAAATAGCATTTGATTAACAGAACAACATCGCTTTGTTATAAACAATATTTTATTTAGCTGCAAACAACTCTCATTTTATTATAAATAGTATTTTCTTAGCTGCAAATAGATCATCGTTTTGTTATAAACTACATATCAGTATGTGGAAATTGTTCAAGTGGACTTGTTCTTAGTTCTTCTACTTGTATTCCTAACAAACAATATGTAAATTTGTAACATTATTGTATTGAAGCAATTTGATATAATGGTTTTATTTCATAATGTATGCACAAATTTATAACTTAAGTTGGCACATATATGTGTATGCACATAGACCTTCATCTACATACATACACATACTTGTGACATACCTTCTTTTGTTACTTATCTATTTATTCTTAAATGAATACTAAATTACATTGAATGTATTCATGTGACATGTGTTTGAAATGAATGGATAATGTTATGATTAGTTCCATTGAATTGAATTTCTGATTTTTATTAAGATGAGAAAATAAGTAGACTGAATTACTTTTCTATAGATATGTGAATAAAGAATATTCTCTTATTAGAGTAGAACAAAAACACCTAAGTAGACTAGAGCACCTCAGGGTAGATGTTGCTAGAGGGTAGATAGTTGCTATGAGATAACTTGTTGAAAGTTACCTTCCTGGACAGGTGTTGAAATGGAGTTTAGAGAGTATAGGTTTTTGGTTTATCCAAAACCTATCGTTTGTTGTTGTGACTTAAATTTTATGCTTGGTTAAGAAATTAGCCCATTATGTATATATGGACTTTTTGATAAACCTCCGCCTATTCCTAGCATAGATCTTGCATTTTCTAACTGGGAGATAGAGATGCATGCTGGGATGTTTTAAGCATTTCACCAGATTCCACCTTGCAGATTGCTCCCCTTTGCTAAACTCAGTTGTTCAGTGGCTCCAGTATTCTCTGCTGGAAGAATTTTGGGGAAGCGTAGTTTCCATGGTTGGGTGGTAAAGTGCTTCCAACCATGCTCCCCTCAGCCCACCAATGGAGGAGAGCGTCAAGAGGAAACCTTGGATGTTTTCATGATTATCATGGTCTATGATGTAACCTCGATGTAAAATTTGTATATTGTATTGACTTGTGGCCCTATGATCCAAGTCAACTTGGATATTGTAATTGACATTGAAATTGAATATATATATGACTCATTTTAATTAGACATGTGTTTCTATGATTGAAAATAGTTGCTTAGTTATGTATTTGCAATAATATAATTAAGTAATAATTAGAATGGGTTATTACAACTACTAGGAGTATTTTAGGTACCTCAAGTGGACCTTGCTTGAGTTGTTGCAATCCCACAATATCCTTCAAATATTAACTTAGAGATTCATGGAAAACTGTGTCCTTTATTGTACTTCAAACATATAAAAATAGAGATTTTAACACAAAATATCTAGCTAACTTTCAACCTCTCATAAGATCAAACATTATATATACAAGATATTTGAGAGTTCGATTATTCTTGGATTAAAAGAAACTATAAACAACTATCAACTCTCCCAAAACTAAAGGAAGACAACTAGGTATTAGTTTAAGCAATAATGAAAAGCTAGTGGAGGTAAGAGTGTCAGAATTATATCAGGACTCTATATGATTAAAGAAGATGGTTATAACTAAAGACATTCCTAACAAGGAAAAACTTATTGCAAGCTATAACCATTATTAGTACAAGTATTTTCTTTCCTTTGCGACCTAGTAACAGTATAAAGTAAAAATATGGAGTGATCCATGAATAAATCATGTTCACACTCTCTAATTAATGCTTTTATTGACTTTTAAAAACTACACTTATTGTAGGTGATCACCCTCTTTGAATATGGAAGACAAACATCCTTTTTTTGTGTGTTGATAGTCCCTTTAGCGTGGTTGATAGATCCTTCGTTGTAGGGGTTTATTTATTCCAAATACATCTTTTATCACTAACAACTATAATCAACATAAAACTCCATTAAATTACATAAACATTCAAATATTTAACACAATCATTTATCAATATACTATATCATCTTCAATGCTTTAAATACTTAATATATGTGAAAATATCTAGGAAGGTATTTGAAACTTGTTAGAAATATGATGAAAAGTATGAAAATAAAAAAGGAAAATAGGGCAATTCTAGGAATCACCAAAGACTATGATAGAGAGAAGAGGAAGTTACAATGGATGTGTTGTAGGTTGTATCCCTTCATTTTTTTGGATAAGAAAAAGGAAGGGTTGAATGTTTCTCTGTGGGAGTAGGCCATATTGGGTGAACCATGTATATTTGTGTCTTTGTGTTTTTTATATTTTATTTCTACATTTTTTTATTGTATATTGTTGTATGATCCTATTGGTAATAACATGTATTAGAGTTATACATTTATTGGTTGATAAACTTGAAAAGAGGGTTCCTGGTTCATGTGGGAGCAATGACAGAAGAAGACAAGTTTAGGGTAGAGAAATTCAATGGCAAAAACTACCAGCTATGAAAGATGCAAATAGATGACTATCTATATTAGAAGGATATTTTATTACCATTAGGAAAAAAAGGAAAGAAACTGATGAATATGAAAAATCTAGAGTGAGATATTCTTGATAGAAAGGCACTAGGAACAATAAGAATGTGTTTGAAAACATAAGTGGCTTTCAACATATCAAAATAAATAAAAATGGTGGATATGATGTCAACATTGGTTAAACTGTATGAAAAACCCTTAGCTTCCAACAAGGCATTTCTTATCAAATGTTTATTTAATATGAAGATGCCAAAAGGTAGGTATTTTGTTGATCATCTAAATGAGTTTAACACTATCACTTGCCATTTAATTTTTGTAAGTGTGGAATTTAATTATTAGTTTATGTGTCTTTTTATTTTGTGCTCATTTCCAGAAATCTATAATAGCTTGGTCATGGCGATGAATAATTTTGTCTCTAGTTTAAACACTTTAAATTTTGATGATGTTTTTTG
Organism: Sequoia sempervirens; assembly: GCA_007258455.2. Taxonomy (NCBI): domain Eukaryota; kingdom Viridiplantae; phylum Streptophyta; class Pinopsida; order Cupressales; family Cupressaceae; genus Sequoia; species Sequoia sempervirens. The sequence continues at coordinate 4,284 of VDFB02238273.1, read as the reverse complement.
TGTTATCCTTAGTGAGGAAATGCAATGAAAAAGCACAAGTTAGAAATTAGGTAATTCTTTTAATGTGGAGAATAGGGGAAGACAAGTGAGAGGAAATAACTCAATAAATTATGGAATTATAAGAAGGGCATATCTAAATCCAGAGGAAGGTTGGAGTGCTAGAATTATGGGAAGAAAGGAAACCTAAAGAAATAATGTTGGTCTCAAAGCATGAAAACAAGGAGATGGAAAAGAAGAAAATGTAGCAGGTGATGTGTTGCAATATGCTTTAAGCATTTCACTAGATAATATTACTGATTCTTTGGTGTTAGGATTAGGAGATTAAATTCATGCCCCATAGGAAATATTTTCTAAACTATTTTCAAGGTGATTTTGGAGAGGTTTATTTGGGTGATGATGAACCATGTAAATTTTTTGGAAAGGGTAAGATACAAATAAAATTACAAAATGGAAACCAATGGTTGTTGAAAGAGGTTAGGCATGTTCTTAATTTGAGAAGAAATATAATTTTAGTTAAGACAATTGGGAAGTGAAGGTTGTACAATTATATTTACTGAGAATTCATGGAAGGTCACTACAGGAGCATTTATAATAACAAAAGGAGAAAAGGTAGGTACATTGTATTTATGTACTAGTAATTTTGATTTTGTTATTGCCTTAACTTATACATGAGTAGATACATCATTGTGGCACCATATTCTTGGAAACATGAGTGAGAAGGGGATGAGGATTCTCTAGTCAAGGAATTTGTTTCCAAGTTTTAAGCAAGTTGATTTGGATTTCTCTAAAAACCATGTTTACAAAAATAGAAGAGAGTCAAATTTCTCAAAGTTGAGAAGGAAAATAAGAGTGAAAAACTAGATCTTATGCATTCAAATGTATGAGGACATGATCATGTATCATCTCTTCATGGATTTTATTATTATGTTACTTTAATTGATGATGCAACTAGAAAAACTTGGGTTTATTTGATTCGAAGAAAATCTAATGTCTTTGATACTTTTAAGAACTAAAAAGCTTTGGTTGAGAATGAGTCAAAAAATAAGTTGAAGTATCTTATATTAGATTGTGGAGGAAAATATTATAGCAAGGAGTTTGATGGTTATTGTTCATACATAGGATTCATAGACAAAAGACGGTTCCAAGAACACCACAAAAAATGGTGTGTCAAAAAGGATGAATAGGACAAACATGGAGCATGCAAAGAGTATGAGATTGCATTTAGGATTGTCATTACAGTTTTGATAAAATGTTATAGATATTTCTGTTTACTTAATAAACATAGGGCCTTCAAGTTCCTTGGATGTTGGTATTCTAGAGGAGGCATGGAAAAGTAAAAAGGTAAACTACTCATTTTTGAAAACATTCAATTGTTAAGCTTTTGTCCATATTGATATAGAAAATAGAAAAAAGCTTGATGCAAAATCCAAGAAGTATACTTTTATTGGATATGGAGTTAATGAATTTGGATATCACTTATGGGATTATGAAAATAAAAAAACTATTAGGATTAGAGATGTGATATTCAATGATAGGTCATGTACAAATATCAATTTCAAGGAAAGAAACAGGAAAAGGAAAACATAGATATATAGTACTTGACAAAATCGTAGAAAATGTAGTTCCAAAGATATCAAAAAATCAAATTGTTCAACAACAAAAACGACATCAAGTACCTAAAACTCCTACAAGAAGATCTAATAGGTTAAGTAGACCCCTTGAATGATACTATCTTTCATTATATTATGTGTTTTTGATTGATTTTGGTTAACTAGAAAGTTATGAAGAAGCAATATAGGTAGAAACCAAAAAGAAGTGGGAGCAATGTATGAAAGAGAAAATGAACTCTTTGATATAGAACTAGACTTGAGACTTGGTTTAGTTGCTTGAAGGTAAAAGATAATTGTATAACAAATGGGTTAACAGGATGAAGGAAGAAGATGGAGGAAAAAGGTGGTACAATGAAATACTTGTTGTAAATGGTTTTGTACAGAAGAAAGGTATGCATTTTAATGAAATATTTTCTTTTGTTGTTAAAAATACTTCAATTAGAACTATTTTAAGTCTAGTGGTAGTAGAATATTTGTATCTTGAACAATTATATATAAAGACATCTTTTCTCCATGGGGATTTGGAGGAAGAGATTTATATGTAGCAACCACAGGGATATAAGGTCAAAGAGAAGTATAACTTAGTATGTAGGTTGAAGAGGAGCTTGTCTGACCTAAAGAAAGCTCCCAAAAAATGGTATTTAAAATTTGACACGATTTTGACAAAATAAGGTTAAAGTAGATGTCATTTTGACCACTGTGTTTATTTCAAGAGACTAGATAATGCCAACTATATTATCAAGTGTTATTGTATGCATATGACATGCTTGTTGTAGGGTCTAACATGTATGATATACATGTGCTAAAAAAAGAAAATTATCCAATTCATTTTCAATGAAGGATTTGAGCATTGCAAAGCAAATCCTTAGTATGAGAATAACAAAAGAAGAAAAACCACAAATTAACATTGTCTCATAGAGAAGGTGTTGAAAAAATTTCAAATGCAGGATGCCAAATTAGTTAATACACATTTTCCCAACCACTTCAAATTGACTAAGTATATGTGTCCCAAGACATAGGAGGAGATAGACTATATGTCCAAGTTTCCATACCCATCGATAATTGATAGCTTCATGTAAGTCATGGTGTGTACAAGGCTTGATATTGCACATGTAATGGGAATTTTGAGTAGGTATATGAAAAATATAGGCAGAGAGCATTGAAACACAATAAAGTGGATTCTCAATTATTTGAGAGGTACTACTACCTAAGCATTATATTTTGGAGGTTCCAACTCTAATTTATAGGGATGTGTTGATTCAAATATAGTAGGTGATATAGATAGCAAGATGAACACCATAGAGTATGTTTTTAAAATAGTTGAAACAACACTCAATTGGATTTCAAGATTGCAAAAGGTTGTTGCACTTTCAACAATAGAATAGAGTATGCCACTACTACAAATACTAGTAAAGAGATGATTTTGTTAAAAAGGTTTATGGGGGAATTGGGAAAGAAGTAAGAGAATATCAAGTTGTATAAAAATATCTAGAGTGTCATTCATCTTGCAAAGAACTTGGCCCTCCATTCTAAGACTAAACATATACAACTTAAGCACCATTTGATAAGATAAGTTTTACAAGATGGAAAATTCAAGCTAGAAAAGATAAACACTAGCGAAAATCTTGCAAACATGTTAATGAAGATAGTAAGTTAGGAAAAATTGATCTCCTGCTCACTTTTAGTTGGCCTTCAAGTCTGATGGTGAAGATAAGAAACTTTGAAAATTCTAAAGTAGGATCCTAGTCCAATGGGTGTAATAGGGATGGAGTTACTATAATTAGTCTCCAATTGGGAGATTGTTGGTGGATCTTGATTATCTTCTTGGAGTTGCTGTGATCAATCTCCAAGTGGGAGATTATTAGTTATGGAGCTTGATCTTGTTATTTCTGGAGCCTATTTCATCGTGGGAGGATGCAATGGATATCCCTCTTACAAGTTATAGGGAGGATGACCTCTTAATTGGGGGTCAAAGGAATACACTTTTGAAAGCCATACTATGTATATTTTGATTTTAAATTTAGACCATTCATCATTAGGTCACAAATATGATGATAGAGATTATGTTGGTATTTTCTTGTCCTAGAAGGAAACCACCTTTTATGAGGGCATTATATTATGACTAGGTAATGTATTGTGTGAAGAGAGTATGATAGAAAGAAGATGATGTTACAAAAAATATGATGTAGGTTGTATCCATTTGTTTTGCTAGATAAGTAAAAGGAAGGACAAATTGCTTCTCCATGGACATAACCCATATTGGGTGAATCTATCTCTGTGTTTTTATATTTTATTTTTGTATTCACTTTATTGTATATTGCTTTGTGATCATGTTCCTAATATTTTTTGTTTTCTATGACAATTATGACTCTAATTATGTTATAATTGTTCTAGATTTTGGTAATGTTTGTTGTTATTATGCCTTGAAAAAGGTTTTCTATAATTGAAATATTAAAGGTAAGGGTGGGACATGATGGAACTTCAAATTTTTGCTCCTTATGTTCCATTCCTACCCTACCTGATGTTACTGGTCTTTCATGGTGTTGGAAATTTCTTAGGGTTGGGGTTTTAGCTTTTCCTACATGTAAAACCCTTGTGTTTATTTTACACCTTGGTTGGGATCGATTTCACTGTTACTTTTTGAGGGGGTTTTAAAATGACTTATGTCCTATCG
>VDFB02238270.1:0-13578 GCA_007258455.2 Sequoia sempervirens | reverse complement strand
TCTAAATGGTAATGTTGCTACCAATATTAGTCAAGATTTTATCTGTCAAATTTCATTTACTACAGCATAATATCATACTATGAATACTGGCAAATCCAGTACTCTGGGTTGAGTTGCCGACCATTTACAGCAAGGTTATAATTCTTCTTTGTTTTCCCTTACCACTCAGAGACTTCTCCTATGGCAGCTTGCGTGGGAAACAAGGAGAATAAGTTAGAGTAACTAAAGTAGTCTTATGTTTTGGGTGCTAATCAAAATCCATTTATGTGTGTAGGTCTCAGTATGACATACACCACTCTTCCTTCCACCTTGAAACGGTCCAATGTCAAAAGGATTGAGTAGGTGACCACCATCTTGAGGGGCGTATCAAAAGATAGTTTAATTCAAAATCTGATTAACTTCCCAGCCGTTTAATTCCTGACATGAACCCCATTCTGTGGTGATTTGGTGAATGCCATAGGCTATCCCAAGAATATATGCCAGTCCCTATTAATTTCATGAGCAATTACGATAAGTACCTCGCTTACTGATAAATACTTAGTGGGTTGAGCCACTCTAAAAAGAAAGAAACAAAAGAGGACAGGTTAGTCGAATGCCTCTGGCATAGCTTTCTACTAAAAATTAAGTGGAACACTCATATCATAATATTAATATTACAATAGGCAATAATCAATTTAGCGTCACTATTTACTAATGCAAAGAAAAAAAGAAGGGAAAATTATTGAAGATCATACGTTCACTAGAATCGAAATTAATTTACCTGTTTGCAATCACTTCCAAGAAAGATTTGATGTAATAGGTATCACTGCTAGAATGTTTAGAAACTTTACTGCTGACATAGTAAGTGATTGAACAACACCCTGCTAAAATCTTGTCACCCCTAGTATCACGTATGGTAATATAGGCGGCGCCTGTCATGCTTTGCTACGGTTACGGGAATTCAAACTTGTCTTGTCTTATCGATCACAATTTAAGTACAGCTGCAAAACTATAGGTAAATACCCACCGTAAAAACTTTGGAATAGAACCATTGCCTCTATTAATGAAGTAACAAAGGAAAACGTTAACTTTCCTTAAAAAGGAAATTCTAATCTTAGCTTCTAAGAGTTTCACGTATTCCTCAAGTTTAAGGTTCCCTTATTAAAGAGAATATATTCTACTCCCTTTTAAAGAGGTAAAATAAACATAAAATAAGGAACCTAATAATTAGAGTATGTGTAAAGAAAATTAGAAAGAAAATAAGGTTTAGGATTTGCTTCTTCTTCTTAGAAAGAAATAATTCCTTTTGTTGTTTTATGTTTCTTTCATAGTAAAATAATATTTATAGAAAATAATATATTAGGTTGAAGGTGATATTCCTTTTATTTATGATTTAAAATTTGTTTTCTGAAATAAATAGAATATATATAAAAGATATGCCTTCTTATTTTATATATGAAAATTCTTATTATTATAATAATAATTTTAAATTACTTCTTAAATTAAATAGAATATTTATGCATATATATGATATGTGTATATATATACACATTAAAATATAAATAAGTAAATGGATAATAGATGAACAAGGAAATGAGACAATTATAAATCATCATGTCCTTAGGATTGAAGGGAAATGTTAGTATCGTTAAACACCCTTATGTAATACTAAGGATATCGGCAATAAACTAAAAAAGGGACGATGCTGGAAATATAATCTAGGTGGTGTTAATACATTTGTCAAGTGATGATATGGCTTTTGAGCGAACCATTATGAGTGTTGAGTTTGGCTATTAGAATTATACTACCCATGATAATTAAATAGATAAGTATATTATATATAAATAATAAATACTTTCATTCGGGTGTAACTTTATTAATATTAAGGGGGATATTACTATACTAAAGTTAAGACAAGTATTAGCATAATAGAATTATCATAATCATAAAAGGAATTTATATGGATATTGGCATTATTGTTAATGAGGATGGACAAGATTAATATCATTATAAAAAAAAAAATTTAATTGCATTTTTTTTGCCCTAGTGTTAAATATAGGCATTACGTGTAATGACTCCTCGTGTACCCCAAGGGATGTGTGTTAAGGAATCTATTTAAATGAAATTCATGTTATGACTTAATGTGTATTACATGTATGTTATGTTTACTTTAAAAAAAAAATTGTGCTGTAATTATTGTGTTATTGTCCTTTGGGGTTCACACGGCGGGGCGTTACATTGTATATCCCAAAGTGTTGCATTTTAAACATCTGACCTGATTAACAAAACCAAAGTACTTCTTATGTCCAAGCCTTGGTATTCCAAAAGTCATACTTCTTATTTTCAATAGAATCTAAGGGTATTGTGGGTGGAACAATATACCCATCTAGAACTATGCTCCATACATCAAGATCAATTGAAACGAGATATGTTTCCATTCTTATTTTCTAGAACACATAGTTTGTACCATTAAACAGTGGAGCTCTAGTCACAAAAGTACCTTCTTGAACTTGTGACTTGTTTGAAAAACTTCCAAAAACCAAAATCTATCCTAGGTGGATTAGACCTATGAAAGGACCCTATGCTTTGATACAATTTTTTGGAAGACTAGAATCATTAAGAGGGGGTGGGGGTGAATCAGTGATTTATGAAAGCCACAAACTTTTTCGAAACCAAGAATTTATTTTTTCTTTTGAACCAAGAGGACGAATGGAAGTTTGTGAAGCAAACATGAATTTTAAGTCAAAACACCAAATGAAAGTTCAAAGAAAAAGTTAGAATTGTGCATGAATAGTATTGTATTTGCATGAACCATGAATTAAACATAAAACATTAACAGAGGTGGAACTTAACCCTTTCACATGTATTAGAGATCACATTAAATTAGAACCTTTTATGCATGAAATTTGACATAAACATTGGAAAATATGAAAGATTGATGATTAACAACCATTCATTGCATTTGATGACACATTAAAATTAGGGAGATAAGAAAAATTACACACATAAAACCATCACATAACACATTATGTCCTGAGTGGAAAACACTCTTGGGGAATAAAAACCACTCAAAAAATCTCTCTTTATTCACTTAGAGTACCAACTCTTTAAAGTTTAGGAGCACCAACTTTATAAGACGCAGGAGCACAAACTCCTTTACAATGCAAAACAGTTACAATATTTTATTAGAACCCTAGAAGTGTAATTTGAAATCCTAGAATTTCAATAGAAGACCATAAATATTTTCAATAAGCACATTGAAGAATGTTGTATGAAAATGACAACATTTTCTCTTATACAATAATCTAAGAATCAAAAATATTTTCAAAGCAACACAATCTCTTATATTTGTCAAGATTAAGCCTGAAATCTCATATATTTTTTCTTGTAGGTAAACTGAGAAATGCCATAAATCCATCTTTTAAAGACACCGCAAAATATCCTCTAAAATTAGTTTGTGTAATTGTAAACCAACTTAGGTTAGGGTTTAAATGGAAAACCCTAAATAATCCTTCTTCAAACAAACCCTTTAATGAAATGAAACCATTTCAATTATAGTCCATTAAATCTTTCTTTCAACAAACCCTTTATCAAAAAATGACAAATATGACCATAATAAAACTATTTAGTTACAGTCAACATTATAACTATTGAACATCCGAGAAATGATATTAATCTATTTCAAAAACAACATGGAAAGTGAAGAAAAAAAATACCTAAATGCTCAAAAGTTGAGTAACAACAAAGGGTATGTGCAGGATCATCATGGAAAAAACAGGCCCTTAACTGGCAAAAAATTCAGAAAAATCAGTGTTAGGCAACTTGACATAAGAATTTGAATAAGTTACCTATATTATTTCAAAAATATGTACGAATATAATTTGTAGCAAATTGAATGTAGTTTCAAAACTACTAGTTTTGCTTAAAAAAAAATCTATTTGGTGAAAATTTGAAATTTCAATGTAGTGGTTTCACTAGCTACACAGGGAAAAATAAGTAGGTGTCTATGGACCACACTTTAACCACAACAGAATTATAATGCTTTTTATAATATTTATATATAAGTAGAACTCATGTAGCCGATGCTTTGATGTACACGTAATTTTTTTTCAAGTAAATAATTAATTAGATTTACTTTTAATACAACTTTTAAAATGTTAGAAACTCGTGTCTTACGATACGCTAATTTTGTGTTAAAATTCATAGCTGAAATTCAAATTTTTGCAATCTATAGTATGAAGCATAAGGAGAAGTAGTGCATGTTTGGATTCAAAAAATGTAATACCATTTGAAATCTATAGAAGTTTTTCAATCAGCCTATCAATCGAGACTTTAGTCTTAATTTGAATAGAAAATGAATAATTATTACTTATTAAATTCAAAGTAATGCATAATTTATATTGGTGGAAAGCTGAGAATCTCCTTTGGAAACCCTTTTCGATTCATCAATTTTGGGTAAAAAAATAGTCATCAACCACATACTCATCATAATGCCACTTTTTAGCCCATCATGATCCTATACATACCCCAAATGTTACCTCAGAAGACAAGCCAAAGCTGACTATCATAGTAAATAGGCTGATTCTGATCTAGCCCCAGAATTCAACACAAATCTTTGTACCATGATACCAAAGTTGAATCACAACTAATAGACCAAAGAGCTCACACCATATACCACAGCCAAGCCTCAAAAAACCAAAGCCAAACTTCCACTATCATTTTCATGTCCAAACACCCACAGTTACATCTTTTTCAAGCTAAAATTCATTCCATATTCTGGCCAAGCTCATACAGTGAGCTAATTTATATAACCATAGCATGTCTACTGAGAAAAGATAAATGAATTTGCAGACGATAGAATACCATCATGGCTAGGGTTCCATAATACATTTTTCCCTAACTGAACTTTATGTTTTTGAAGATTTTACATAATGTAATGATCATTTGAGATCTGAAACTATTAAACAAAACATCATAATTCCTTAGAAGCCACTACCAAATCCTTTACAAAGAATGCCAACAACATTATAATACTAATCATTAAACCCTTGGAAGCAAATGAAAGTTACTAGTACCAAGTCACCAAAACCAAATAATAGCTATCAAATAGTCAAATGTTTCCAAGGTTGTCTAAGCCAAGTTTTAATTTTAGCAATAGCTAGTCACTTGTACAATGTGACTTTCATCAATAAAACCAAAAACCTTATTAAAATGAGTCCAAAAAAAACCAAATCACCTTGTCATAATGATTTATAATAACAAAAAAATTCTTGAATAATTTTCAAGTGACTTGTATAATGTCAATTTCTTTGACAATATAGATTGCAATTAGATCCAATAGAACCACCTTTTTTCCACATGCTAATAATAAATCAAATGCCAATTACCTTAGCAAAGACATGAAAAAGTTAATTGACCAAGCCACACATATACCTAATTTTTTTTAATTTTTAACCAATATAAAATACTTCAAATGCAAAGACCATAGTACTGCATCATGTATCAATATCTGAACCAATGAAAAACTGAACCAAAACCTATAACTGCATCAAAACCTATAATTGCGTATGAAATATGTATCGTGTATCAACCACAACCAAAACCTCAACCATGTAACTAGTTTTTTCATCAAGGACAAACTACAAACATGATAAACAACTGAAAGCCAAAAAGATAACCATATTTTTATTAATAGAATGAGGCATAATTTGAATAAAGTTAATAAGGATAATTTTTTAAATTTAAGTGAACAATAACATGTCCATATGGGTTAATAAATAATAAAATTTTAGTGATGACTAAATCAACTTAATGACTCAATAATCATACCATTTTTCTTAATAAAATATGTGAAAGGATAATCAATTTATTAGTAGTTTAGTTATTGTGGCTATTATCCTGTAAAGATTTTATTCATCATCAATAGTATATATTTAATATGCTTTTATTTCTATTGTTTTAAGTAATTGTTTAATCCTCAAATAATGCGTACCACATTATTTCCACTTCGAATTGAACATAATGCCATTACCTTAGATTACCTTTAATTATTCACAATTTAATTTTAGATTAGATTAATTCCAATATTTCATTTAGTATCACCTTACACCTATACCTAGTAACATGTTGACACTTTTATGACCTTCCCATACAACTTTTGTATACATAACTTTTACACCCAAGTTAAGAAGTGGCTCCTTGAGGGTGCTCAACCCACATCTTGTTTAGTATTATGCCATAAACCCTTAGAGTGTTAATCAATTTAATTTATGTTTCAAAAAAAATTGTTGGGTTTTCAGGCATAATATTGGGCATGAAAAAAAAATTGGAAACCATCTTGAGTGGGTTGGTGGGATTGAAATTATAAATTCCACAAGGATTTATCTATTAATCAATGGTCTATTTGGTGGCCTACAATTATTTCCTATAAAGATCACTTTCTTGCAAAATAATTTTGGATTCATTCTTTGAATTTCTATAATAATAGTGGGATCAAGAATCTATCAAACCTCTATTTCTCCAAGAATACATAGATTTTTCTTTCTTAGTTGGAAGAAAATAGATAATATCTCAAGTTAGGAACTTGATACTTATCAAATAGTCATTGATTTACTTCATCCCAAAATGCTTCAAAAATTATGGTTAGAACCTTCAAACCCTAATGGAAATGTTGTAAATGGTGACCAAAAGCACAATTTTAAAACTATACACATCATTGTTGGAAATAGAGTGTCTTAGCTTAATACGAAGTCCTAGCATTCATTTAATTGATTATTTAATTATTTATGCTATGCAATTATTTATGTTCATTTTATGATGCCACTTTGTGGGAGCTACTCATTGAGTTGGCATCCTATATGGAAGATGATTAAGGATATGCATCCTAAGGTATTTGGGCGTCCCGTGACCCTATTGTGAACCATGGTGGCATGTGTCATAAGTTGTAGGATTAGCTATGGTTGGCTAGCGATATGACCTTCATGACTTTTACTTTCTTGGCTGTTTCCCTGCCCATTTCGGCTATGACTTACATTCTAGTAACTCTACTAGGGATTTCATTCCTTGTCTAACTCCATTATTTGTTTTGTCTATGGTAATGGTTTTGGCTAACTTTATTTTATAGGTTCATTCTTCAATTTGAGAATTTTTTGTGACATCTAAGATCATATATTTTCTTACAAGAAGATCTCTTTTATTTTGTAAGGTGTTTAATTTTTTATGGTATAGCACTTCATATGATCACATGGAATCCATATAATTATATTCATCTTTCCATATAGATTATAATACATTTTTAAAAATATTCTATTTACTTTATATATATTTTTCTATCATATATACACTTTATATTGTAAGGAAGCTAAGGTGGCAAACAAAATTCCTAAACTAATCTTGAGAAGAGGATTTTACAAAAAAAATTAAGATACTTACAACAATTATAGAAACTAAACATAAATACCATTCATACTAGAACAAAATGATTTACATGGGTAAAACCATTTTGAGAGAAAAATTCCACATTCCAAGAGCCACCAATATATTATTAAGGAATACACAAGATTATAAGATACTTGTAGACCAATATGTTTTCATGATTATCACCAATCAGATATCTAGAGGCAACTCAACACCTAGAAGACTCTTGCATACAACATCCATCTCAAGCACTCGATAAATATAAGATACAATACATGAAACTATTAAACATTATTTATAAAAACCATGTGCTAAAATCACCTAAAAAGTGTCACCTAAATTCTCTCTAATCAAAAGATTCACTATGATGTGTCAAAGCACACACCAACACATGCAATTCCCTCTTATAGCTCTTTTGTATGTCACCCACATTTTCATATTTTTCTATTTGTGAGACACAACTTCTAGATGCCATAAATTTTGATCTAAGAGATTGATTGATGAATTGTTTGAATTTTTGAAAATGTCATGAAGTTCTCTATCAATTTATAACATTATTCGCTAGTTACAACCACTTTTAGTCCCAAAAACAACCTCTAAGTGTCTCAACTAGACTTTAAAACTTAAAAAATGGGAACTTTAATATATTCAAAATCTAGAGATGATCTTGGGTCAAAACTTTACCATCATGTTTATTTGGCCGTTTTGTAGCTTTGAGGGAAATTTTTAACCCATCTATGCTCAAATGTAAATTTACTATAAATACCAAATTTTTGTAATTGTAAGGTTGAGGCACCCTTTTCCTAATATATATCATAGCCTTTTAGTTTTCTTGTTGTAGAAACACACATATGACATATCTATATAGTCTTACACTCGCACTATAATATACATAGTTAGGATAAACATGAAATTGTAGGTTACATACACATATAGTCATTTTTAAATATATACTTAAAATTATGGGTTAGATACACATACACAATATTTTTAAAGACACTCACAAAACCATGAATTTTTATTAAAAACCACCCTACATCTATAAAAACCACCTTAATTGGTCGAAGGCATGGGTTTTCATGATAAAACTACCTCAAGCCATAGAAATTGTGGGTTTGAATTGTCAAATCATAAGTACAAAATTTTAAACTATAGGTTATGATGCCTAAATCATCCTTAATGATGTAAAAAATTATGGGATATACACAAATTTTTGGGATTTGTTATTGTACTATGGACTGTAAACATAGATCTTGAGGGTTTATTATTATATACCATTTCTTAAGGAGCTTAGCCTCTAGTCATATTAGTGACCAAGAGCTCCACAAACCTCTGAATTCCCTTACTCTTGTGGGCTATTGAACCCTCAATCCATTTCAAACAATGGATTATATTTATCCCCCAACACCTATCTAGAGCCCATTTCTTAGATTATGGTCATTTGGGTGACTAGGAGATAGTTTAAAGAAGGATTACCCTTGCTTCCTCCCTCCATTGAAGTTTCCAAGAAAATACCATTCAATAAATCACAAATAAATTGTTCATTTCTAATTTGATTTTTAAAAATTCTAGGTATTGGAAAGATAGATCAAATCCCTTTATAGTGGACTATGGAAAATTATTAGAGTTTACATTGATAATTATGTATAATCCTTCAAATTTATCCTTTCAGTTTAAAACCTCAAGCACTCATAAGGTTTGCATACAAAATCATTTTTAACAAGCTACTTTCTTAATATTTATCAAAAAATCATGAAAAATATATTTAAGGTGTTTATTTTTATGTTAGGATAGCTTAATTTTTATTTTTTGGCTAACCATTGAATGTATTAATTTTCATGTGGCAAAGACCTACATGCCTTAAACTACCAACTTGGTGGAGTTTATAGGATGTGTGTTGAAGAATTTATTATAGACCATTTTTTTTATGAGTTTTGTATGCATTACTTATTTATAAGATTAACATTGGGGTGAAATTCACTCACATTTGAATTTTTTGTTTCATATTAACTTTTTCCTTTTTAATCCAAAGTGGTAATTTTTGTATGCTCTTTGTTAGATATCAATATAATTGGTCCATTTTTTAGAACCAAAACCTAATCACAAGGATAGGATTGTCAAAACGTGAGTGAACACTCAATTCATCTAAAAAATATGGAGGATTCTAAGATAACTCTATGAAAGTGGATTTTCTATCCTATACTTTCAACTCGCCTTAGACTCTAGGGCGTGTTCCTAGCAGTATACCTTAATAGGAACTAAAGTCACACAAAATCTATAATCAATAAATATCTCTAATCAAACCTAATTACATTCTTAACCACAAATAGTATCACTAGGTTAAGAAAAAATAGTTGCATATAACCTTGATATAGTTGAAAACATTATAAAAAAACATAACCTGCATGAAATGACTTTATTTGTAGCTCACTAAAGATGGATCCTTGGTTATATCATGAGGTTATGAATGCATTGAAGGACTCATAGATTGACTAATATTTAATATTTTTTATGGATGTGAGATTGGTAAATGGTTCCATATTGGTACCTATTTATTGGGAAACAAAGTCAGAACACATTGAATGAAAAAAATAGATACATGAATAGTAGGTCTTAAACCCAAGATGTGAAACTATAATGATAGAGCATACTTAGTTATCCAAAATACAGTTGCTTATATTCATGTGCAAAATGATTACAAAGCTCATAATAGTTTTAGAATGTTGTTACATTCATATCGTTCATGGTTACACTCATACTAGAAAATGTGACAAAGGATAATCCCTAACTATGACTACAAACCCTCTTAAATATACATGTACTACTCAAGAAACACTATATCACATAATTCACTTCCTTTTGTTGAATCCTCTTGTACCCACAAATTTCTAATTCAAATAATGGGAAATAATTGGCATCAAAGACTACCTTGTAGCTTCCTTGGTGTTTGGAAACCATCACAAGAACAAACTCTTTTGAAACATGATCAATAACCATGATATTAAAATAGTAGTAAGGCATCAACCATAATTATTAGAAACTACATAGCAATGTTCAAACCCACAACTTAGGTTCACTCCTACCCAAAATTTGTGTTGCATATTGAAAGATGATGATCTATAATTACTTTTGTTATTTGGGAAAATAGATTCATAGCTACGAGTATGTGGACACTATCCCCTTCATAAACAATTTGAACACCAAAAGAAACCTCCACCACTTTACTACATCCTTCTCTTCCTTCACTTTCATTTTTCTCTCCTTAATGCTTCTACATTCCTCTATCATGGGTTCTATGTGAACCAAGAACTAATGATTCCTAGTTCCTATGGAACTTCTAACTACATTATTTACTCTTCCAAAGGGGGAAATAAACCATCAAACGTTTCTTAGCAACTAGGAACCAATGAATCCTAGAGCATTTGAAAGTTTCAACCACTCAAACTTAGCTAACTTACAAATTTGATTTGAGGAAATACATAGAAGACATGGGAGGGGAACACAACCAATAGCACAATATGACATGTTGACTATATGGAGACTTCTCAAATTGGTTATTGACAATGAATAATACTTCATAAGCCTACACAAAAGGAGGGGAATCAAGCCAAATTTGACACAATGAAACTAAGTCCAAACACTCCCCTCTCACACTTTTGGGTCATATTTCATTATAAGTAATCTAATTATACCATAATCAATTGAATTCTGGGTATCAGGACATAATAACCCGACCAAAATAACCCTGGACAAAATAATCCAACCAAAATAACCTAAGGAAAAAATAACCCAGGGTCATAATAACCTATGGACAAAATAACCTATGGTCAAAATAACCATGGACAAAATAACCCATGGTCATTTTAGATCAAGCTAGTAAACTAGAAATGACATAAAATAAATTATAAATATGATTATGAGGCACCATAGAGGCTATTTAGGTAATGTTTAGACCATATATCCATTATATACCCCTAAAATAGCCTTAAAACACCTTTAACATGCTTAAAAAACCTATAAAATGGTAAATAATTATAAAAATAAAGGAAATTTCATGGGAATAAGTTGATTAAGAGTTATTATGAAAAGATATAAATGAAAAGGCATTAAGAAGATATATAAAGTGGTAGAATTAAGAGAAGTAAAGAAACGAAGAAGGGGAGAAGAAGTAAGAGTGTGTAAAGTGATAAGAAGAGGAGAAATCCAAATTCATAAAAGAAGATACTTTGTAATATATTTTTTTGAAGATTATTTTAAATTTTTCTAGGGTTTTCTAAAAGAGTGTACAAAAAATAAATATAATTTTTAGGGAACCAACACATTCTTCATAATTTTTAATATATATATATATATAATGCCTCTTCAGTTTTTAACAAGTCAAAAAAACCAAAATTTACTTATTGTAGACGGTTACACATTTTTTTTTCATCGAAAAGGCATCAATAAAATAATTTGGCATTGTGTGGAATATTTTACAAATAAATGTTCAATTCGGTGCTATACTACAACACCAACACAATCCGGTGATGTGATCCAAGATTTAGTGAATTGCTTCAAGCATCAAACAACTCAATCTAGAAATTCATCAAAGCAATGAAAAAAGAATAGAGTCTCCAAGAGAATAGAATAGAGAAATATATGGTTGGATACACTGGGCAACCAAGCAAGAAAAATACTATGAACTCAAAGAAAGACTAAAAAGATTGGTTGTTAGTTATGAAAATCATAACATTTTAGATTATATAAAAGACATCACTCATAATTTGACACTTTAATTGAAAATTTGAATAATAAAGCTTTTTTAGCAACATACATGTTGTAATTTATAAATTTGGTTTTCCTTTCTCTATATTCTTATGGGGATATTTTTTCCATGGGTTATTCTAACCACAAGTTATTTTGGCTTGGTTTATTATGATCCTGGGTTATTGTGACTGGGTTATTTTGTCCAGGGTTATTCTGGTCCTGTAACCAAATTATGACTGTGATGTTATATGGAAGAAATTTTAGTTATTGATATTTACTAGACTCTTGATTTGATACAATAATAGTGAAGGACAAGGGGACATTCAAATTTACATTTAAGTAATAATTTTAATTATTTTTCTATTGTAGTGATTAAATTTACATATCAACTCCAATTTCTATTTGTTTTTTCCTCATTTTAATTAAATGATTCAATAAAATTATATAGCAACAAGTGGCACACTCTTGTGTTAATTTTGAATCAAGATCTAATTCTTATATCTATATTTTAAACATTCATTTACACCTATTTATATGCATTCATGCTCAACCCTTTCTTATTTTAGAAAAATTCCTATATATTCATCATTATTAACCATTTTTCATACCTATTATCACATCAATATCCACACATTTTTTCCATGCATAAATATTAGCACCATAATATATTGGGTTAATATAGAGTACCTCAATATTGACACAAAAATTAAAAAATTTTGACAGTGATTTTACTCATTACCATTATAAGCTAAAATGGTACATATTTGTGTAACTTATTGCTCTATTTTAGCATTTACAAAAAATTAATGTCCAATCAATTCATATGTTCACTCAAAGAAAAACAATTAGTAAATTCTTCAATTACTAAGAGACAAAAAGACTTAAAATTTGCATTAGAATCATTTACCTAGCTATTTGTATGCTTGGAAATTTTTTCTTCAATATTTGAATAAAAAATCTAATCCATACATTAGGTTGACTTGAGAGAACTTGACCTTGGTATTTGGTAACTACTCAAATGGATTTTTCAATACTATCATCTTTATGATCATTTAGATACAAAATAATCTTGTCCAAATAGTTTGTAGGAGCCTACATTGTGTTAGGTTCATCATATGTATTACAATAAATTCTAGATTCTTGGGGTTAAAGATAAAGGGATTGAGATCAATCCAAATCAAATTATAGATATATTCTAATGTGGTCACATTCATAATTAAAGATAATTTAATTCTTATATATCAATGAACATATTTTATGTGAAAAAAAACATTAACTATTCGTCCTTTTCTAAAAAATGAAATCCAATATATCAAATGTGAGATCTTGATTAAATCAAATTTAATTATGTTATTATTATTAGCACTTATTTAATAATAAATTATTTATGTGAAATTGATTTTATTCCTTTACATAGATATATATATATATATATAT